>JAOBAT010118190.1:0-36800 GCA_026413305.1 Hydrozoanthus tunicans
GTCATCTGTAAATCATTGTTAAGCGCCTTTGATCATATCCACATGGAAAAGAGCACTATATAAATGCTAAACATTATTTTTATTATTTATATTCAATTTAGGTATTCTCCAATGTCTATCCTTAGGAATATCAATACTTACCAAATAGCTGAACTGGGAATTTGCCAGAGCACTGAACAGAGTTGAGAGAAACAGACCAGCAGCATAGTAGTATCCATGCTGAATGGGTTCCTACAATAGCACAAAAGAACAAATGAGTTGCATGGGTTTTGAGAAACAAGAGGGCATAGCAAAATACTTTGAGAAGGGAAGGATATAGGAACCACAACTTGTGTCTTTAGTTGACAGTGTCATCAGATTAAGGTAAGATTAAAAAATAAGATATCTCTTAAGTTTCAGTTTGGGTTTCTAAAGATTTCAACAGTTTTTTCTTTTCAACCAAGAGATCAGAAAAAATTCTGAGTCACTGTAAGATTTGAACCTGCATCCCTCTGATGCTCTACCCACTGAGCTACAGAGACTCACATGGGAAGCTGAGTCACAGGATAAGTTCTTGTCTATTCCCGCTGGACACATGTCTTGGATCTGCTAGCTCGATATGCCCAATAGTCATATGCTATGATTCTATTCATCAAACAATTTGTAAAGATTATGAACGAAAGCGCTTCTCAAGTATGAGTGACCAGAAAAAACTTGGGGAGTTGGAATGTTTCATGTTCTTACCTCTTCATGTATACTTTCATACAAGATACACTAAGAACTCCCTCAGTATCATTAATAATTACCCCTAAAACATGGTGCAACACTTTCTATATTTGAGGGGAATAGGGTTCTAGACCTTCTCACTCATCCCCTCCCCCTTTTGACCCACCCCCTTCACCCTCTATACTCCATTCAATGATAATTTAATTGTATTGTTTGATACTCACATTTCTGTTTTCCATAAAGGAAACTAGAGCATGCAAAAGAAGTGGACCAGCAAAACTAAGGCAGTCACCAAAGAGTTTAAGTAAACCAATAGAATAATACTGCAGGCCAAAAGCATGATGAAGGCCACTTAAAAGAGTCCTTCGCTGCCCATGTGATGAAACAAGATTTTGCTCTGCTGATCTTCTTTCACCCTGGCTAAACTTAACATCATGCTGAAATGCATTTGCTGTTGCTGTTTCAACTGTGTCAGTTTTCGCTGCATCTGATTCTAAAAGTGTACTATAAAACATTGACTTAATTTTTTTGGTTGAAAGACTTTGAGGAAGTTCAAATAAGTCTTTTAGCTGTTGTAGTTCTCCTCTGTAGCCTCTGACCATAAGTGGTTTTACCCACCAGAAAACAAGCTTTGACAAGAAACTTGAGTTGTCTTCTGCAACTCCAAGGGTATGTTCGTGGCGGGCTCCAGTGTAAAAGGTCTGAAGAGGTGATGCCGAATGCAATAATGGTTGCCTTTCACTTTCAGTTCCTGCCTGAATTGATCCTGAAATAGCTGATTGTTGCAATGTATCATCATTAATAAAATAGGTCTTGGCACAGGGCACTAAAGAAACGACATACAACACTTGCAAGATAAACCTTATTACAACGCCATATTCTTGGACACTACTGAATCCATTCACTTCCACCTTTAGGATAACTGAATATAATTGCAAGCCTGTAGTACAAACTGTCAGAAGTGTGAAAAATATTAGCATGGCAGGCAAACATTTCTTGATCAACAACATATAACGCATTTTCCATAAAGCGCCAGTATTAAATATCCACGCTAGTCCTACGACTGTATTGGTGAAGAGATATACTGGTGGTGTGGTTGTCTCGAGAACTGCGAAAACAATCGTTTCCACAATTATCTCCAAAAACATAAACACTGACAGCAATAATTTGATCCACGTCAAAACTGAAATCGGAAGCCCGCGAAGATTCAATCCGAAATTGCTAAAACAGAAAATAGCACTTGCTACCCAAAGAAATAGATTGGTCGGGAAAACTAGTGCTAAGGTCTCGAAACACTCATCGAAGGTGTTTTTATTCCAGACGCCAAAACTGAAAGTACTGTTGTGGAACCCACAAAACTCTTTTAAAGTAATCATAATTTTCCGATGATGATGAAGTTGTTCGCCACTGATCGCCTACTATTGTCCAGCATCAAATTCCCTATGTCGTGTAAATCACTGCTTAAAGAATTCGAATGTATATGTTAGCTTGAAAAACTTTTTTAAAAACTTCCACTGTTTGTCTGCCATGTTCTTTTAAAAATGCCGCTGGGAATGAATATTGCGGGCGTCTGTTTTCTTAGAGAAACCGCAGAACAGGAAAACTGCGGTAAAAACGCGGAAACGAGGCTGAGTTCAGCCAATGCTGCAACGGACACCATTTCCGTCATTGACTAGCCAGGCAATCCATAAATAGTGGAGTGATGATGCAGCTTATAAATGCTTTAATAGCATTGTTTAATGGCGCAAGACACAGTAAACTTTAGATTGGTTGTCCTTTAGACTCTGAAATGAAAACTTGTTCTGTTCACTTCGCATTTAGGTTCATTTTTCTGGCCAGAAGAAGAATGAGAAAGTTATAACTCCGCCGACTGTTATGGCGGACTTGCTGAAGGAGTCAGATGTAGTGAGGCAGCGATGGAAAATTGTAAGTTAACTTGAAATACATACACAGAAGCTGGTTTAAAGATTTGATTTACTTCCAAATGTTTCTTTGTTCGATGAACCTCTGCCACCGTCAGGAAATATGGTTTTCATGTTCATTTGAGTAATGAACATGAAAATTCGACTTCAACTGCGATTCGTGTGTCTGCGAGAGTGAAAGTTTTGTTATTGCAAAACAACCGGCATTTAAAACGCATCTGCTAGACGTTAAGAAAAAATTCCAGGTCCCCAGCTGACGTAAATGTTCGAAGATAAGCTGTTCTTTATTATTTTTTTTTTCTTAAGCTTGTAATAGTATTTGTTTTCTGCTAGTTTCGTGGTTAAAACAGGAAAGGCAAAGCGACGGAAGTTTCGCCAATGTGATAAAACTTTCATATTCATTTCGACAGACGAGAAAACAATCATTTCTAAAATGTCCACAATCAATGTTTTTGTTCAAATACCGGCAATGTTTTGCAGCGTCTATGAGGATTTTGTTTTGTTGTTGCTAAATTTCACACCTCTCTCTATCAGACACGAACTTATTTTTTTGCGCCGAAGTTCGTTTCGTTCTCAGGTTCGATTTTCCCTAGAAGTTTACTTCACTACTTTTTCTTTGCATCATTACTTCGTGCTGGTTTGTGGTAAAGTAATAAAGGAACGTATTAAACCTTCAATTCGACGTTTTTTATCAAGAATTTCATAGTTGCCACACAGTTTTTTCAGTGACGTGCTGTCAGAATTTCGCCAAGCGTAAGTTTCTTTGATTCCGTGACATAAAGTTTTTACAGTTTGTAAATGATCTGATTTTATTATGCCTTTCCTTTCTGTTTCAGCAGCTATATTCTGTAATTATTTATTGTATGTTGTGAATTTAGGACTTTATAAAAATCTAAAGTAGGGGATGTTAATGTGCTTGCGACACGCAACTTCGAAAGCATTTTCGTGTTCAACAGTTTCTCCGTTCTTGGCTTTACTGTTATACTTAAACATTGCGACATACTTCTGAATTTTTTTTTCTTCAGCTGCTTTCATTGGTTCAGTTTTTTGTAAATGAGAAGGAATGTTTCAAGATGCAGGTTAAATGCAACCCATGTACACTTCTTTAGAACTGCAATAACTCTATAATTATTTTTGGAAGGTTATGTATCATATGTCAAGTTTGCAGTTATAACTGATGAAAATAGATCTTTCTCTAAATATTCACTTCCATATTAGACAAATTTATAAATATTTTTCTCAATATACAAAAAATGCTTTGTGGGAGGTTGTTTTACACTAATATAAACACCATTATGTTTCAGTAATTCTTAAATAACAGTTTTAAAAAAGACTGAAGTTTGAAAATCATAATTGTTTTCATTGGTAGTTATTTAAATGAGTATTTTTTTATATCATGCTTATATATATATTTACATCAAGTTATGTTAATGATAATATGTTCCTTTATAAGAAAAATACACTTTTTATAATTAAATAATTATTTTTAACATTCATAGATCTAGAAATGTTTGTGTTCCTACAATGACATCACTAGTAAAGAAGCACTTCTCAGCAGTGACATCACTAGTAAAGAAGCACTTCTCAGCAGACAATAGATCTTGGGGGTCAGGGGTGCAATAATGTGGTTTTAGATTGGGCCATATCATATCATCCACTAAAGAAACACAATAACTATTATTTTCAAAATACTTCAATAGAACCTTTTAATTTTCCAAAAATATATTTGAGGATTGTTATTTTTAGTGAAGTTAATTCACCTAGAACCTTTGTGCCCTAATTATGATTTAAATTGTTTTAGATTCATGTTTTTTTGTTTATCTATCAAGGAATTTTTAGCTTTTTATCTTCATTATTAGTTTGTCTTTTGTTGATAAGTTTATTTTTTTCTCAGTACAAATACATTTACTCCTGAAGAATGTGTTTTTTAAAGATAATTTAGATGTTGATAAAGGTTACTTGTCTGTAAGTATTAAACTTTGTCTTCCTGTTGTCTGTTTTCTGGAATTTATATTTTTTGAATATCATTACAATAAATTTACAAAATAAATGAATGAGCACTTAAGGAAGTGTTTTTTCTGGTTGTTGTGACTTGAATAAAAATTATTTCAGTGGTTTACCTAAAGTTAACAAACAGTTCCTGTTTTCACAAGGTACAAAAATACCTACTTTGCATGTGTTATGTAGGGAAAGTTAAGATGTTGATAATACTTGCTTGTCTGTGAGGTTTGAACTTTGTCTTCCTGTTGCCTATTTTTGGAAATATTCATATTTTTTTAATTAATGTACATTAGAATGCAGAAATGAAATTCGAAAGCTTCTTAAAGAAGTGTTTTTTTGTCTGGTTGCTTTAACTCAGGGGTTCTAAATAATAGTATACAGAGTGGAATAATAATTGTACAGGGTGGAAAAGCCTTCCAAATCTAAGTCTCTTGCAGCATTGTGCAAGAGACAAATAAGAACATTAAACAGTTTGTTAGGAATTACTGCAGACTGACACAGTGAGAGTGGAAAATGTCAAAATTTAATAATCACTAACAGGGCTCGAAGTTAGAAAAATCGTTAGGTCTCTTTTTGGCTACCAACTGGTTCCTCTTTTTGAAATTGTTTGATATTGTTCAGCATGGCATGGGACACACTCGTACAATTTAAATACGAAAATACGAAAACAAAAAAAATACATACTTCTACAAAACTATCTTGCCAAGCAAAGACATCCTCTGGAAACTGTGGCGTAACGATTTCAGGAGCAGACGAACTTATTTCTCTAAAAACTTTCTGCTTGTGCAATTTGGCCCATTTTTTTACAACGAACGCAAAGCAAGACGAGATAAGAGGTTTATATAAACGTTAGTGCTTTATTGTCATCTGAATCATACAAAATTCAGGTTGCCAAAGTGGCGACTTTACGTCAATATTTAGTCGCCAAGGAGAAAAAGTTAGTCGCATTGGCGACCGTATTGGTTGCAATTTCGAGCCCTGATAGTCCTGAATTAAGTTGTATGAAGTGGGTTTACTTCTCAAAAGTAATTTAATATCAAGTTAAGAGAGACTCCAAAGTACCTATTTTTTGATCGGAGGAATTCTTGAAGGGTTTTAAGCTTTGTCTGTTGTGGGTTGAACTTTGTCTTCCTGTTGTCTATTTTTGGAGTTCATATTAATTTTTTGATTATCATAACAGTACTTGTAAGAAAAACTGAATGTGCCTTGAAGTGTTTTGTTTTTGCTACATATTTTTAACAGTGGTTTGAGTTTATTCATCACCTATTTTCTTATTGCAAAAACTCTTAGCATGATTGTGTTGTATAAGGGAAACTAAAACTTGCTTAGCTTTAAATGTTAACCTTCTCTTCCTGTTGACTATCTATTTTAAGAATTTTTTTGAATGTCATTAATATAAAACAAAAGAATGAATTCCACACTTTAAGTGTTTTTTCTGGTTTCCATTTCTTGACCCCTTAAGTGTTGTTTAATGTACTATATGTTTTGTATTTTTAGGTCTTAAAAAGTAGCTACCCAGATATAATTTATAGTTATAGTATCCTTCTTGAGTGATTTATCCCATCAAAAACCTACAGAAAACAATTAAGATCTGGGCATTATTATAAGCAGAATTTTGCAATACTTCTGTCTTATAGAAAGTATTATGACTTGACCCACATTTTAGTCCTTTGTTAATATTGGTTTAAGACAAATAGTTAATAATAAAAAAGTGTTCAGCAAAGCATGAAAACTGTTTAAATAATTGTAAACGAATATGTAAAGTAAGCTTATTTTATTTTTGTCTTATGGTTCCAACTGATTTTTTTTTTCAGACAAAGAAAATTGGAGGTGGCGGATTTGGTAAGTACTGTTTACTTTGTCTTAAATTTGATTATTAAATTTGAACCATATAAACACGGATTGCAAGTCAATATAAAGGTTTAAAAAAAATTAAAGATGTAAACAAACATTCATGCAAAAAAAGTTAGATTTTATTTGCCCTTTGCAGGACTTGGTTACAACGAAAGAGAGGTTTTAGATATGTTGAGGGTAAAATCTAAATTTTTTAACGTCTATTAATTTTAGGTCGAATCAATTTTGGAGGTTATTTTAAATACTTTCTTATGGTCTAAGTTTTCTTTTTAGAAATTGCTAGCACTCTTATTACAATTTGCACTGTCAAGTTTGGCCTGTGGCAAGAGTGACATTAAGCATTGCGTAAAATAATATTCAGTTTATATCTAGAAAACAAATCCAGAGTCACTTTTGGCACAATTATTAGTAAAACTTAAAGTTTTCATAAACTTAAGATTTGCCACAATTTTATGGAATATGAAGGTTTGATACTGGATAATTTTCCAATTACAACCTCAGTATCTGTCCTGCCTTGTTTCCATGTTTTTTCCCCATGCATTTTGCTGTAAAGATAATACGGAAGTTCAAACTTCAAAACTTTATATCTACATTTGTTTTTTGGGGGGAGATATTTACTAAACAAAGTGTAATTTTCCAAATAAAACTAATAAGTTAAACTTAATATTGATATAACACTGAATTTGGTGCTGGTCAAAGTTTCTTGGTAAGATATTAAAAAAAAATTTTTTTGAGTGATAAGGGTCTAAGCTGTGCATAAAGCACAAACCGAAGAAATCTTACTCCATTTGACAATCAGGAGAGATCTACCAAGCTCTGGACCTGGTGACCAAAGAAGCAGTAGCCATGAAATTAGAGTCAGCAAACCAGTCGAAACAGGTTTTGAAGATGGAGGTGGCTGTGTTAAAGAAACTTCAAGGTATAGTAGTATAATGAGAGCTATTAGGCTATTTAATGGTGCTGTCTCAGCCCTCAATTTTTTCCTTTTCCTCTTTTGTGATATTACTACTTTTAGAAGGCAGATATATAAAAAAAGGTGTCATTGTCATTAGGCAGGGCTTGGCATTAACAATTTTACCCATTTTGCCAATTCAGCTGTAAAATTCAACTTTTAGGCACAGCAAGGAAGAGTGCCTTGGCTTAATGAGAACATTTTCTCATTTGGACATATATAATTTATTTTTGCATGCCTCTTTTGTATTTAAATTGGTTAACTGTCACACAGTTCTTAACAGGCCTCTTAGATCAGTTTAACAACTTTATAAATAGACAGAGGTTCAGAGGTTAAATGTGTAATGTCAGCCTGAGTTTTAGTAAAATCTGAGAAAAAAAAACATTGATCTGTCAACTAAAGGTGCTGTTTATAGTAAATTGAAAAGTCTGGTGCAAAAACGATGTTCAGGTGATTTTCGATGAAGCACTTGAGCAAAATTCTCCCTACAATTTCCCTTTAATTTATATTTCAAGAATAATTGGGAGAGTTTAACATTTCATACAAAGTCACTTAATATGCTAGTGTTTTTGCACTAGCTCTTCAATTACAGTTTAGTTAGTGCTACTTTCAGCTGGATTTTACTTGAGCCTCTTTCATGAAATGAAGCAATACAGTTTAAAGATCTTATAAATAATAGTCACTGGAAATGTTAGCATCATGATAGTGTATATATTGGATTTAGTGTACAAGCATTGTGATATTGATCAGTTATTCCGTTTTGTTTATTAATATTCTTTGTTTTTCTTTAGGTTCCAATCATGTTTGCAAGTTTGTAAGTTGTGGTAGAAATGAAAGGTTCAACTATCTCGTCATGTCACTTCAAGGCTCGAACCTTGCTGACCTGAGGCGCAGCCAGCCCAAAGGTGTTTTTACACATGGCACTACACTCCGTCTGGGGTTGCAGGTGTTAAAGGCAGTACGAGCCATCCATGAAGCTGGGTTTTTGCACAGAGATATTAAGCCTGTAAGTACAGACCTATTGATTATGTGATTTGTAAGAATTACTTGTAAATTGATTCATAATAGAATGGTTATTACAGGACTATTGTTGTAAGAGATTTAATTCATAATCTCCAGAAGTTTCCAGTGAAATTTTTTTAGCAGAACTACGTATATGACAGTATTTATTTAGTTTTTCTGGTAATAACTGATTTTAAATTGTAATATTAATAGTATTTGAGTCTAATGATTTGTAGGTTAATAAAAAAATTGAGAATAGATCCTATGCAAAAAGGCAGTTGTTTTGTAATTGTTAGATTTTGTAAATACATTCATGTTAGCCTCTTACTCTTGTTTGGAGTACAGTGGAATCATATCATAATAATCATCATAAATCTTTATTTATACATGGTAAAATTCATCAGGCTTAAAAATGTGAAATTATTTTACATGAGAGGTTGTAAATTGATAAGTTTCTAATTTAGTTTATTAAAGTACACTTATATCATTAAAACCGAAAAATCGAAAAATGGAAATACGAATACAATATCTAAACATGTTAAAATTCAAAGAAATGCCTGTTTCCACGAATGCCGTGTCATTATTCAATAATTTGCGAAAGCTAGATAGAGATGATGCTTTTCTGATATTTGTGGGTAATCTGTTCCAGAGAACTGCGGCACTATATGAAAATCTATTCTTACCGTAATTAGTACACAGTAAGGGAATAGCGAGTTTGTTTTCAGAATCGCATAAGTCATAATGTGTGATACAATCATTGCCCTGAATAAATTTGGATGATAAATAATTTGGCACATTAGTCCATTTAAGGATTTATAAACCATTTCAGCTTTTTGTATTTTACACCGTGTTAAAATCCCAATTTAACGATCTTCGGTGTAACGATAACAACAACTTTGATATGTACACTATAGATAATGCTTGTACTTTTGTTTGCAGTCGAACTTTGCTATGGGTAGTACCCCCTTGGATTGCCACACCTGTTACATGCTGGACTTTGGATTGGCTCGACAGTTTACAAAAAGTGATGGCACAGTCAGACCAGTAAGTTTTTCTACACTCAGATCAAAATTTCATTTCTTTTGAACAATGAACCCTTTCAACCTCAGGAATGTCCAAAGATAACTTTATGAATTCTCATAGTTAAATTCGTTTAGTGGTTTGGGGAAATATCTAAATAATTTTCATCTTTCAGGGTTTTGTGGAAGATTGATCAAATTTCATATTTTCAGCATTTTAAAGATAATTCATACACTGTTGACATGTGCATGCTCTAGAGTTGATTGACCAGTTCTCTTTTGGTGTGTTTTTCTGGAAAACCCTGCCATTTGTTTTATTTTATTTTAATTAAAGTTTCACATGTTGACCTTTACCATGCACCATGCAGACGGCTGTTTGACCATAATGAAAATTTTCTGGCGTAATTAATGTACATATCTCAAATAGATATTCCAATTTGTTATATTTAGGCAAGAAGTTCAGCTGGCTTCCGTGGTACAGTAAGATATGCTTCTATAAATGCTCATGAGAACAAGGTATGTCTGATTTAGGCAAGGCTTTCATATTTTCTGCTGGGATTCTTGGAGCGACTTCCGAAAAAAAGAGTGTAAGTTACTTCAGTTCAAAACTTCTACTCTTCCAAATATTGGGAAAGAACCTTGAAAGAACTAAGACCCTTGATCCAAAGGTACTGAAGTGTAAACTGTCTTTGCGTGTTTATCTTCAGTTTGGGGAAAACTTGAAATGAGAGGATGAGCACTTAATTATTTAGAATTAAAAGTAAAAAATCAGCCCTCTTGCCTGCAATGTAATTTACTCTGATGAAAGGCTTATGCTCAAAAATACCAGCCTCTTAAACTTCCATCAGCAAAGATTTAAAACAATCAACTTTTAGTTTGACCACAGAGTAGAGCTCTCAAATATTAATTAATTTTACTTTCCACTAGGAAATGGGTCGACATGACGACTTGTGGTCGTTTGTTTACATGATGTTGGAGTTCACCATTGGTCATCTACCTTGGCGGAAAACTAAAGACAAGGTACACAATTTAATTTTCGTACAATCATTTACATACTGTACCCTCAGCTCACTCTAGGTAACTCTTAAAAGTAATTTAAAGTAGACTCATACGCAGTGTATGCTCATCTTGTATGGGTATCGAATGGTATGTAAATCGAAGACTGTCCAAGATGTGGAGACAGCTTTTTTAAAATCTTAGACTGAGGTGATACAATATGAAAAATGTGATAGCAAGATTTAAAATACTGAGACACCAAACAAGTTTCATGCAATATAGCAGATTTGAGCTCTGCTGGAATTGCTTAAAATGTGAGCCATTTTCATTGAAAACCCAAAACTACAGTTTCATATCTAATACATCTTTACAGTAGACTACTACAGCTGAGTTGACTGTAGTAATCTAGGTTAAGCGTCTTCATTACTCGGGCTACCTGTGGTAGGCCGAGTCTATGTCTGCGAAGTCTATCTATCAATCTACAAGTCTATCGGCGTGTCGACAATCGTGTAAGCCTGCAGGTCGGTCAGCAGTGCGCCATATACAAATGTTTCAAGACTGAAAACAACAGAACAAGGCCCGTTCAAACAAATGAAATTCAGTCTGCATGTACTTTTGCAGCTAGGAACACTCACTTGGAATTTTGTTTAAAAAATTTTGAGTGTGAACTAGAAGTTGAATGAAAATATTTAGCAATTCAAAATTCCATTTCGAACTATGACAAAGTTAAAGCACGCATTATAGATCATATACATTTCTGAGGTTCCAAGCTTAAGCGTAGCCTGAGTAAACGCCATTACAGGCGTCTAGTTGTGAAATGAGTGGAGTTGAAACTCACAACAAAAGGTGATAAATTACATACAAGTTTGTCAGATAAGCAAACTTTTCAGCCACTGTGTTACATGTACAAAGTTATTTTCCTGTTTCATAGTATTGTCATTCAACACATTATTTATATATTGTCCTGTTTCCCACACATTGTAAATCAGTTCATTAGTGCTCTTTAGGCCGGTGATGAGACCTGCACGAGCGATTGCCTGTTTCTTTGATAGGCCTGGTCTATGAGAGTTTACAAAATTCTTATCTTTGGGTACCCTTCAGAGTGAAAGGATTAAACTCCATTTCAATTGCTTAGTGAGCTCGTATTAACTTATTAATTTTAATTCAGTCATTCATTGAGTTTAAGGTTTTGTTATCTAGTTTCTATAATTTTGAGTTTTTGTTAACCCAAATTTTGTTGGTCAGGAACAAGTTGGTAAAATGAAGAGGAACTGTGATCATTACCAGTTGTTGAAGGCACTACCTGTGGAAATCAAACAGTTTTGGGATCATGTCACTAAACTAAAATATGAAGATAAACCAGACTACAAGGTGAGCAAGGGAAAAGGAAAACTGAATATTGGTTTTTGTACGGTGTGCTGTGCATTTACAAAATACTGTATACTTGGTGAATCTCAATCGTTGTTATTAATGAGTCAACTGTTATTTGATTTGTGGTTTGAATAAATTTTAGAGAATCCTATGTTTAAAGTCCTGAAGGTGTTAAGATTTGAAAAAGTTTGTTTACAAGTAAACATTACATCACCTGAAACAGCCTATATCCCAACACAGACAGTGACTGGTGTCCAGTTTCTCTGCCACTACTCTCAATATATTAATAATAGAACTTTCCCGTTTGTGGTGGCTGATCATGTAATCAGGGTCCTATTGGTCTTTGAAAACCTGGAAAGTCCTGGTAAAATGGAATGTCAAAACTGAGGCCTGGAAAGTCGGAAATTACTCTCAATTTTTGAAAGTCCTGGAAAATTAGGTTATTTCTTTGGGTTTTTAAAATATATCTCTCCCTGACTGTGAGATTACATTTCAGGTGTTTTCCACCTCCTAGAGAAATCGTTATTAGTTTTAATAAAATTCATAATAATTATCTATTTAAAGTTTGTAAGCGTTGAGTGATTCTTATTGGATTGATGTTTCAGCTGCTGGTGTCACTCCTTGAAAAAGCAATTAAAAGAAAGGGAATCAAAGAGAGCGACCCTTATGACTGGGAGAAAGTTATGAGTGATGCTTCACAAGCAACTACCACCACAAGCACCCCCCTGATTGGGCAAATGCAAACTACTCCCCCTGAAAACAGACTCGGCCTTCCAAATGTGTATCAAACTGATCAGCGAGAAAATGCCACTGCTGAAATACTTGGAGAACTTCAGTCTGAACAAGAGAACAATGCAAATGAGAAGAATGCAGTGGACAGAGCGAGTAAGGCACTGAAGCCCCCTCAGGGAAATGCTAAATTTGGATCAGCAGACAAGGGAGTTATTCAGAAAATAAAAGAGGTTTTAGATGCCGTCGAAAAGGAAAATGGAAAGTTTCTTGGTTCCAAAGCCTTGCTGCAAAATATGCATTACCAGGTTTGTACTTGAAAAATAGTATACCGTATTTACTAGATTAAGCCCTGCCTCCGAATAAGCCCTGCACCCCAGTGGCCAATGCGGGGCTTATTCGAAACATGGAAGATGGTTTTAAAAGAAGAAGGAAAAGGACACAGTGAGGAGTTTTATATTAACACTGGGAATTTTTTGCAATGTTTTACAACATTTTTTAGTTCAAGATGCATATACTTCAGCCTCTTTTTCTGCAGCTCTGATTCTAAAATGTTTAACAATCTCTATTCGCTTGTGTAGGCTACAAACTTTGCCGGTACAACGAGGCCCACTTCTCTTCTGTCATTACAAGAGAGAATGTACTTGCCATCTCATTTGGAGTGCAAAAGCTCATGCCTCAAATAAGCCCTGCCCCCGAATAAGCCCCGCACCAAAAAGTATGAAAATTAAACAAGCCCCACGGGGCTTCAGTTGCCCATAAGTGGTGCCATGTGACGTTTCCCTCAGCACACTGTAGAAAATAACTACAGGTACTGAGGATGACCACAGTGTCGAAAAAATTTTTTTAATTTTTTGCCCTTCATTTTAAACATTTATAAACAAAACGATTATGACAACTACAGGTTAATTAATACCTGTAGATACATGTGTCACATTTAAGAATAAAAAAAGCACTTCATTGACCTCAATGTGATGAAAACCAAGGCACTTCCCGAGCAAGAAAATGAAGTTCAGTTCTTCAGACTGGAAGGCATTTGCAAACATAAGTTTCTGTTTCCCCAAGAAAAGAATTTTTTCTGCCAAAACCCATTGAGTGTCCTAATTGTGCTGAAAAAAGGTCCACAGTTACATTTGTTTGGCAAACCCAGCGAGTGAACTATTTGACCTTAGAGGAAGTTTTTTAATTGCCCCATGGAAATATCCAGTGAGTCTACTGTAGATAGTCTGAGGTCAAATTGTACAATATTCTTGATAAGGACCATATAGGCAGATAAGGTCTTTATTTCTAGTGTTGTAGTTATGCGATTGTTCAGAGAAGTAGAAGTTGTCTAATAGATACGCTGGCTTGGCTCCAGCCAAGACAACTAAATTTCAAACATCTTTTAAATACAATGCCGCGAAATCCTGGAACACTCTTCCTCGCAACTTACACCATGATCAGTCTTTCACTAGTTTTAAACTAAAAGTCAAGCAACATCTTAATCACCTCAGTTAATTAATTTTCATTTTTATAGATTATAAGTTATTCATATTATTCTGTGCAACCAGCTGTGCTGAACTGGAATTTCTGTTTAAGTAACGTAAATAAATAAATAAGTGAACATTGACCATTTTGAGAGTCACCTAAATATGTCAGAGATATTGTTTTGAAATGCATTATTTAGAAAGTAAATACTTTCAAATTTTTTGACATTGATGTTCTTTCTAACAGAGGAGCTTTTCCTTTTTTCATCGATCGAACTTTTTGTCTTTGCTTTTGCAAGCTGTGAAAGTGTTTGAAGTTTGAGAATGATTTGCCATTCCACCACCTTGAAAGTTCCAAATTACGTTTTTACGTCAAACTTCCTCTACTTGGGAATGCAATAAAATACTTATTATTTTTATAGCCAGTCAAATCATGTCTGTATGAACAAAGTACGAAAAGATTTGTTTAATCGCTTATTGATTCTGTACGCCATTTTGCACGTTAATCGCGTCAGACTATCAGTAAAAAGTGAAAGGATCAAAGCATAACTTTTCATATGTGATTTGTGAATTTTAGCTTTTTTGGTACACAACAATGCAGACCCGTGGGCATCTTCAGGCGAACCGAGGCACTTGCTTCGGTAAAAACTTTAGAAAAAGTATCGTGCTAGTTTATATAAAGCAGTCTTAATCTTTGTGATCCACGTTCACTTGCGTTCAGGGCCGAGTTGCTCGGGTAAGCAATTGTCTAGAAAATCTGGAGTATAGCTACTTATAAATCTGGTGCATTTCAAGCTAAGGATGAAAATTCCAAAATTCTCCGGGCAAGCACGCTCCCAACACTGAACCGAATTGATATTCAAACTGACTCTTGAAATATTTTCTCCTGTCTATGGGCCTGCAATGAACTGTTTTTAAAGAAAAACTCGCAAAATCTTATCAAACAGACAGAACGCATGCATTTCTTTGACGTTTTGCGCCATACTCGTACGTTTAAAGCGCTCTTACATCGCAGGCGTGGATATGGCGTATCTCTCAGCGACCCATTTGTTCTTTTATAACTGATTCCTAAAAGCATCAACTGCGTCAGCTATTGACTGTGTAACTGCGCGAAGCAGTTCAAGTCTGAACCCAAAAATCGATCCTTGCTCACCATAGTCTCCAGTAGCTCAGTGGTTAGAGAATGCGATTATAGTACAGAGGATCGTAGGTTCAAATCCAATCGAATTTTTTTCCGAGTTTCTCCTTGTCTTTGATACCACGTAATTATTATTTGTTCATCGTTTATAATCAATAGATAAATAACTATAAAGTACACGTTGTTGGAATCCCAAGTTGATGTAATTTGGTATAGAAAATATTGGGCTGCTTAGGTTCTCTTTGAAGTTCCTTAAAGGTTGATAAGCTAATGCAAAGTAAAGGTGACACATGTTTGTTTCCACTTACTCTAGGAAAAGCCAAAAAACGGGGAACACGGAGTGCCTACAACTCCATCGCTAATATCTGCCATCGTGAAAGATGTGCGTGGAGCAAACAACAGTGTAGATGACAACATCAAGAATCCAAGCCCACAGGTTGTGGTTAGTGATACCACAGGTGCTGTAGTGTTGCAAAGAAACTCTTCACCTGTGGATTTCGATAACATTGATGAAATACCAGAACCTGAAATTATTTTAGACTCGCTGCCTTGTGCGTCCCCTGGTAATACAGATGTCGAAGATAAGCCAGAAGTAGGCGGTAATGCAGAACAGAAGGCTAAAGATAACAATGCGCATTTGTTAGAGAAAACAAAACAAACAGTGGATGGTGAGCAGAAAGCAGCCCTTACACCACAGGAGGACTGCTCACCAGGAACTCTGCAAATTGGTAAATCAGTACCACAGAATGTTTCGCCGGAAGTTCAAAGCTCCCCAGCTGCTCCCACCATATTAATTACCACTGATGAGGAGGATGTTGCACCTAGAAGAGATGAGCCAATCGAAGATGAACCCATAAGAGATGAACCAATCAGGGACCTTGCATTACCTTCAGAGAAGGAAAACGTTGAAGTCGAAGAATGTGACTTCAACCCGTGTAGAGAACTTATTCCTGCACCATCGAAGGAAATTGTCCCCATGGCCCCTAAAGAGGTTGTACCATGGGAAGGTCACCGAGACTTTAGTCCTTGGGCCTTAAACATCGATGATGATGACGTACCACTTGTGTATACACCACCTGAGTGTGACGTCATCACTGGACTCCGATTCGAGGAAGAAGCAGTGCAGAGTCATGCTCGGGCTGATGGTATACCGCATGCTAGGAACGAGAAGCCCTACTACCGTGCTTCTCCTTGGGGCGAGGAGAGTTATGTGAGCTATGATAGAGTATCTCATGCACACAATACTAACCAGGCATCTGATGATGATATATACCAATCGCACAGCCCTTCAACACCTCCAGAACAAAACTTGGAGATATACAAACTCCCAACGTTGCTAGAGCACATGCAAGGCGACAATGTAATGGTGTCCAAGCCGAACCATGTTGGACAAGAAGTTGACGAGTATCGGTTGAACTCTGAGTCGTTGGCATCTGATCGAGAATTTTCTACACATTCTGATCATGCTGTGCGCATCGTAGAATCGGCAGCTATCCATGCGCAAACCACGTTCAAAGACCTTGTGAGGAGTAGTGATGGCTTACTCGTGGACTCTGAAGAGGTGGCAGCAGTTGTGGAGGCATTTTCACTATCGGGTCACTCTTTAGAGGCAGATTGCGAGGGCGTGGCTACTCCTCCAGCCTACCCAACTACAACATCCGAGCCAAAAATTTCGGAAGACAATAAAATTGTTCATCTTGAAGAATCTGAACATCAGCAACTAGATTTTAGAGACAAGCAAAATGTTGCAGCTGATAAAGTCGATATAGTAAGCAACACTTTAATTGAAAAAATAGTTGAACCTCGGTCCATTGAATGTGAGCTTGACCGCAAATTGTCAGTTGATGAGGACATAAAAGAGACGGATAATTTTGAATTAACTGATTCGGCCATTTGCCGCAAACAAAATATGGATAAGGTTGAGCAATTGCAACCTTCAGAAGAAATCCCTGCGAAAGAAACCTGGTCGAGTCCGGATAAGTTCGCTGCCGAGAATCTCCATGTTGGCGAGCCCAGCTACAGCCCTACAGAATTCATGATCAAAAACGTAGATTTAGGTATAATTGTATTTACAGAACCTGATTTTCAAGTGATTGAAACTACGGAACTGGTTTGTGGAGATAGCGAAAACGGAAAAGGTCTTTGTAGAGAACATATGGACGGGGCTCATGAAAAGCTGAACAATATGGACCTTATCAAGAACGGGCGAAACGGGAGTGTTGAAGAAAACTCGGAGCCATTTGAAGGAACAGAAAGTTTGTCATCTGAGAGTGGCGATTGTGCTAGCGGAGAGGATGTTTGCTCCCCTAGAAGCAGTAATGAGAGTAGTAGTGCTGTTCTTAAGCCCAAACCACCGCCTGGGAGGCCTGTGGACCGAAGGTGCAACACTGCAAGGTGAGTTAGTAAGAAGAGAAATTCTTAAGAGCTAAGTAGCACGGCGTGGATACTAAAGAACGCAAAATACTTTAGCTTTTCTTGTTTAGATAGGATTAGGTATAATTTTGTATCTGCTTTTGTTGGCGCTTACCATTCATTTAAAGTGTCTATGAAACGAAATTTGTTTTTAATAAATTTGCGGCTTATCATGTCTTGAAATGGGATACGAGGGGAAAAAATGCTAAAACAACTTGAAATGCTATTTTTCCGTTTCCGAAAGATAGACAAGTCCGGCACAAAAGAGGTTCCCATAAAATAGGCCTAAGACTGGGGACGAGATGACGTTGTAAACTGTATTTTTCGGGAAATAGTGCATTGGTACACCCGGTGTGTATGGATTGTTTTTGCAACTAACATCGTTAGGCGCCCCAGCTACGCATTAACTTCCACCTTTATTCGCTTTCTTCTTTATCTGGTCCGCCATTGCTTATAGCTATACAGTTTACTACGTCATAGCCGTGCGCGAATAGGAACCACTTTTGAACCGCCAAATACGGTTTTCAGTTGCAGAAAAAAAGGTAAGACAAAGGTCGAACGCAACTCAAACCGAACGATTTTGAGTTAAAACGTGATGAATTAACATGGGCTCAAAAACAATTTCGTTTCATAGGCACTTTAATCACATTTAAAATTATGGATAAAGTTGGTGTTTAAACTCCCCGTTCCTATATCGGTAACGACGTTTTGATGATAGCTTACCAACACCTAAGTACTTACATTCAAAAATGAGTTGTTTGGTTTTGTGGATAAAACAATTGCCCGTGTTCCTTTTGTGCGTGCAATATAGTAATCGTTTCTGTATATATATATATATATATACAGAAACGATTACTATATTGCACGCACAAAAGGAACACGGGCAATTGTTTTATCCACAAAACCAAACAACTCATTTTTGAATGTAAGTACTTAGGTGTTGGTAAGCTATCATCAAAACGTCGTTACCGATATAGGAACGGGGAGTTTAAACACCAACTTTATCCATAATTTTAAATGTGATTAAAGTGCCTATGAAACGAAATTGTTTTTGAGCCCATGTTAATTCATCACGTTTTAACTCAAAATCGTTCGGTTTGAGTTGCGTTCGACCTTTGTCTTACCTTTTTTTCTGCAACTGAAAACCGTATTTGGCGGTTCAAAAGTGGTTCCTATTCGCGCACGGCTATGACGTAGTAAACTGTATAGCTATAAGCAATGGCGGACCAGATAAAGAAGAAAGCGAATAAAGGTGGAAGTTAATGCGTAGCTGGGGCGCCTAACGATGTTAGTTGCAAAAACAATCCATACACACCGGGTGTACCAATGCACTATTTCCCGAAAAATACAGTTTACAACGTCATCTCGTCCCCAGTCTTAGGCCTATTTTATGGGAACCTCTTTTGTGCCGGACTTGTCTATCTTTCGGAAACGGAAAAATAGCATTTCAAGTTGTTTTAGCATTTTTTCCCCTCGTATCCCATTTCAAGACATGATAAGCCGCAAATTTATTAAAAACAAATTTCGTTTCATAGACACTTTAAATGAATGGTAAGCGCCAACAAAAGCAGATACAAAATTATACCTAATCCTATCTAAACAAGAAAAGCTAAAGTATTTTGCGTTCTTTAGTATCCACGCCGTGCTACTTAGCTCTTAAGAATTTCTCTTCTTACTAACTCACCTTGCAGTGTTGCACCTTCGGTCCACAGGCCTCCCAGGCGGTGGTTTGGGCTTAAGAACAGCACTACTACTCTCATTACTGCTTCTAGGGGAGCAAACATCCTCTCCGCTAGCACAATCGCCACTCTCAGATGACAAACTTTCTGTTCCTTCAAATGGCTCCGAGTTTTCTTCAACACTCCCGTTTCGCCCGTTCTTGATAAGGTCCATATTGTTCAGCTTTTCATGAGCCCCGTCCATATGTTCTCTACAAAGACCTTTTCCGTTTTCGCTATCTCCACAAACCAGTTCCGTAGTTTCAATCACTTGAAAATCAGGTTCTGTAAATACAATTATACCTAAATCTACGTTTTTGATCATGAATTCTGTAGGGCTGTAGCTGGGCTCGCCAACATGGAGATTCTCGGCAGCGAACTTATCCGGACTCGACCAGGTTTCTTTCGCAGGGATTTCTTCTGAAGGTTGCAATTGCTCAACCTTATCCATATTTTGTTTGCGGCAAATGGCCGAATCAGTTAATTCAAAATTATCCGTCTCTTTTATGTCCTCATCAACTGACAATTTGCGGTCAAGCTCACATTCAATGGACCGAGGTTCAACTATTTTTTCAATTAAAGTGTTGCTTACTATATCGACTTTATCAGCTGCAACATTTTGCTTGTCTCTAAAATCTAGTTGCTGATGTTCAGATTCTTCAAGATGAACAATTTTATTGTCTTCCGAAATTTTTGGCTCGGATGTTGTAGTTGGGTAGGCTGGAGGAGTAGCCACGCCCTCGCAATCTGCCTCTAAAGAGTGACCCGATAGTGAAAATGCCTCCACAACTGCTGCCACCTCTTCAGAGTCCACGAGTAAGCCATCACTACTCCTCACAAGGTCTTTGAACGTGGTTTGCGCATGGATAGCTGCCGATTCTACGATGCGCACAGCATGATCAGAATGTGTAGAAAATTCTCGATCAGATGCCAACGACTCAGAGTTCAACCGATACTCGTCAACTTCTTGTCCAACATGGTTCGGCTTGGACACCATTACATTGTCGCCTTGCATGTGCTCTAGCAACGTTGGGAGTTTGTATATCTCCAAGTTTTGTTCTGGAGGTGTTGAAGGGCTGTGCGATTGGTATATATCATCATCAGATGCCTGGTTAGTATTGTGTGCATGAGATACTCTATCATAGCTCACATAACTCTCCTCGCCCCAAGGAGAAGCACGGTAGTAGGGCTTCTCGTTCCTAGCATGCGGTATACCATCAGCCCGAGCATGACTCTGCACTGCTTCTTCCTCGAATCGGAGTCCAGTGATGACGTCACACTCAGGTGGTGTATACACAAGTGGTACGTCATCATCATCGATGTTTAAGGCCCAAGGACTAAAGTCTCGGTGACCTTCCCATGGTACAACCTCTTTAGGGGCCATGGGGACAATTTCCTTCGATGGTGCAGGAATAAGTTCTCTACACGGGTTGAAGTCACATTCTTCGACTTCAACGTTTTCCTTCTCTGAAGGTAATGCAAGGTCCCTGATTGGTTCATCTCTTATGGGTTCATCTTCGATTGGCTCATCTCTTCTAGGTGCAACATCCTCCTCATCAGTGGTAATTAATATGGTGGGAGCAGCTGGGGAGCTTTGAACTTCCGGCGAAACATTCTGTGGTACTGATTTACCAATTTGCAGAGTTCCTGGTGAGCAGTCCTCCTGTGGTGTAAGGGCTGCTTTCTGCTCACCATCCACTGTTTGTTTTGTTTTCTCTAACAAATGCGCATTGTTATCTTTAGCCTTCTGTTCTGCATTACCGCCTACTTCTGGCTTATCTTCGACATCTGTATTACCAGGGGACGCACAAGGCAGCGAGTCTAAAATAATTTCAGGTTCTGGTATTTCATCAATGTTATCGAAATCCACAGGTGAAGAGTTTCTTTGCAACACTACAGCACCTGTGGTATCACTAACCACAACCTGTGGGCTTGGATTCTTGATGTTGTCATCTACACTGTTGTTTGCTCCACGCACATCTTTCACGATGGCAGATATTAGCGATGGAGTTGTAGGCACTCCGTGTTCCCCGTTTTTTGGCTTTTCCTAGAGTAAGTGGAAACAAACATGTGTCACCTTTACTTTGCATTAGCTTATCAACCTTTAAGGAACTTCAAAGAGAACCTAAGCAGCCCAATATTTTCTATACCAAATTACATCAACTTGGGATTCCAACAACGTGTACTTTATAGTTATTTATCTATTGATTATAAACGATGAACAAATAATAATTACGTGGTATCAAAGACAAGGAGAAACTCGGAAAAAAATTCGATTGGATTTGAACCTACGATCCTCTGTACTATAATCGCATTCTCTAACCACTGAGCTACTGGAGACTATGGTGAGCAAGGATCGATTTTTGGGTTCAGACTTGAACTGCTTCGCGCAGTTACACAGTCAATAGCTGACGCAGTTGATGCTTTTAGGAATCAGTTATAAAAGAACAAATGGGTCGCTGAGAGATACGCCATATCCACGCCTGCGATGTAAGAGCGCTTTAAACGTACGAGTATGGCGCAAAACGTCAAAGAAATGCATGCGTTCTGTCTGTTTGATAAGATTTTGCGAGTTTTTCTTTAAAAACAGTTCATTGCAGGCCCATAGACAGGAGAAAATATTTCAAGAGTCAGTTTGAATATCAATTCGGTTCAGTGTTGGGAGCGTGCTTGCCCGGAGAATTTTGGAATTTTCATCCTTAGCTTGAAATGCACCAGATTTATAAGTAGCTATACTCCAGATTTTCTAGACAATTGCTTACCCGAGCAACTCGGCCCTGAACGCAAGTGAACGTGGATCACAAAGATTAAGACTGCTTTATATAAACTAGCACGATACTTTTTCTAAAGTTTTTACCGAAGCAAGTGCCTCGGTTCGCCTGAAGATGCCCACGGGTCTGCATTGTTGTGTACCAAAAAAGCTAAAATTCACAAATCACATATGAAAAGTTATGCTTTGATCCTTTCACTTTTTACTGATAGTCTGACGCGATTAACGTGCAAAATGGCGTACAGAATCAATAAGCGATTAAACAAATCTTTTCGTACTTTGTTCATACAGACATGATTTGACTGGCTATAAAAATAATAAGTATTTTATTGCATTCCCAAGTAGAGGAAGTTTGACGTAAAAACGTAATTTGGAACTTTCAAGGTGGTGGAATGGCAAATCATTCTCAAACTTCAAACACTTTCACAGCTTGCAAAAGCAAAGACAAAAAGTTCGATCGATGAAAAAAGGAAAAGCTCCTCTGTTAGAAAGAACATCAATGTCAAAAAATTTGAAAGTATTTACTTTCTAAATAATGCATTTCAAAACAATATCTCTGACATATTTAGGTGACTCTCAAAATGGTCAATGTTCACTTATTTATTTATTTACGTTACTTAAACAGAAATTCCAGTTCAGCACAGCTGGTTGCACAGAATAATATGAATAACTTATAATCTATAAAAATGAAAATTAATTAACTGAGGTGATTAAGATGTTGCTTGACTTTTAGTTTAAAACTAGTGAAAGACTGATCATGGTGTAAGTTGCGAGGAAGAGTGTTCCAGGATTTCGCGGCATTGTATTTAAAAGATGTTTGAAATTTAGTTGTCTTGGCTGGAGCCAAGCCAGCGTATCTATTAGACAACTTCTACTTCTCTGAACAATCGCATAACTACAACACTAGAAATAAAGACCTTATCTGCCTATATGGTCCTTATCAAGAATATTGTACAATTTGACCTCAGACTATCTACAGTAGACTCACTGGATATTTCCATGGGGCAATTAAAAAACTTCCTCTAAGGTCAAATAGTTCACTCGCTGGGTTTGCCAAACAAATGTAACTGTGGACCTTTTTTCAGCACAATTAGGACACTCAATGGGTTTTGGCAGAAAAAATTCTTTTCTTGGGGAAACAGAAACTTATGTTTGCAAATGCCTTCCAGTCTGAAGAACTGAACTTCATTTTCTTGCTCGGGAAGTGCCTTGGTTTTCATCACATTGAGGTCAATGAAGTGCTTTTTTTATTCTTAAATGTGACACATGTATCTACAGGTATTAATTAACCTGTAGTTGTCATAATCGTTTTGTTTATAAATGTTTAAAATGAAGGGCAAAAAATTAAAAAAATTTTTTCGACACTGTGGTCATCCTCAGTACCTGTAGTTATTTTCTACAGTGTGCTGAGGGAAACGTCACATGGCACCACTTATGGGCAACTGAAGCCCCGTGGGGCTTGTTTAATTTTCATACTTTTTGGTGCGGGGCTTATTCGGGGGCAGGGCTTATTTGAGGCATGAGCTTTTGCACTCCAAATGAGATGGCAAGTACATTCTCTCTTGTAATGACAGAAGAGAAGTGGGCCTCGTTGTACCGGCAAAGTTTGTAGCCTACACAAGCGAATAGAGATTGTTAAACATTTTAGAATCAGAGCTGCAGAAAAAGAGGCTGAAGTATATGCATCTTGAACTAAAAAATGTTGTAAAACATTGCAAAAAATTCCCAGTGTTAATATAAAACTCCTCACTGTGTCCTTTTCCTTCTTCTTTTAAAACCATCTTCCATGTTTCGAATAAGCCCCGCATTGGCCACTGGGGTGCAGGGCTTATTCGGAGGCAGGGCTTAATCTAGTAAATACGGTATACTATTTTTCAAGTACAAACCTGGTAATGCATATTTTGCAGCAAGGCTTTGGAACCAAGAAACTTTCCATTTTCCTTTTCGACGGCATCTAAAACCTCTTTTATTTTCTGAATAACTCCCTTGTCTGCTGATCCAAATTTAGCATTTCCCTGAGGGGGCTTCAGTGCCTTACTCGCTCTGTCCACTGCATTCTTCTCATTTGCATTGTTCTCTTGTTCAGACTGAAGTTCTCCAAGTATTTCAGCAGTGGCATTTTCTCGCTGATCAGTTTGATACACATTTGGAAGGCCGAGTCTGTTTTCAGGGGGAGTAGTTTGCATTTGCCCAATCAGGGGGGTGCTTGTGGTGGTAGTTGCTTGTGAAGCATCACTCATAACTTTCTCCCAGTCATAAGGGTCGCTCTCTTTGATTCCCTTTCTTTTAATTGCTTTTTCAAGGAGTGACACCAGCAGCTGAAACATCAATCCAATAAGAATCACTCAACGCTTACAAACTTTAAATAGATAATTATTATGAATTTTATTAAAACTAATAACGATTTCTCTAGGAGGTGGAAAACACCTGAAATGTAATCTCACAGTCAGGGAGAGATATATTTTAAAAACCCAAAGAAATAACCTAATTTTCCAGGACTTTCAAAAATTGAGAGTAATTTCCGACTTTCCAGGCCTCAGTTTTGACATTCCATTTTACCAGGACTTTCCAGGTTTTCAAAGACCAATAGGACCCTGATTACATGATCAGCCACCACAAACGGGAAAGTTCTATTATTAATATATTGAGAGTAGTGGCAGAGAAACTGGACACCAGTCACTGTCTGTGTTGGGATATAGGCTGTTTCAGGTGATGTAATGTTTACTTGTAAACAAACTTTTTCAAATCTTAACACCTTCAGGACTTTAAACATAGGATTCTCTAAAATTTATTCAAACCACAAATCAAATAACAGTTGACTCATTAATAACAACGATTGAGATTCACCAAGTATACAGTATTTTGTAAATGCACAGCACACCGTACAAAAACCAATATTCAGTTTTCCTTTTCCCTTGCTCACCTTGTAGTCTGGTTTATCTTCATATTTTAGTTTAGTGACATGATCCCAAAACTGTTTGATTTCCACAGGTAGTGCCTTCAACAACTGGTAATGATCACAGTTCCTCTTCATTTTACCAACTTGTTCCTGACCAACAAAATTTGGGTTAACAAAAACTCAAAATTATAGAAACTAGATAACAAAACCTTAAACTCAATGAATGACTGAATTAAAATTAATAAGTTAATACGAGCTCACTAAGCAATTGAAATGGAGTTTAATCCTTTCACTCTGAAGGGTACCCAAAGATAAGAATTTTGTAAACTCTCATAGACCAGGCCTATCAAAGAAACAGGCAATCGCTCGTGCAGGTCTCATCACCGGCCTAAAGAGCACTAATGAACTGATTTACAATGTGTGGGAAACAGGACAATATATAAATAATGTGTTGAATGACAATACTATGAAACAGGAAAATAACTTTGTACATGTAACACAGTGGCTGAAAAGTTTGCTTATCTGACAAACTTGTATGTAATTTATCACCTTTTGTTGTGAGTTTCAACTCCACTCATTTCACAACTAGACGCCTGTAATGGCGTTTACTCAGGCTACGCTTAAGCTTGGAACCTCAGAAATGTATATGATCTATAATGCGTGCTTTAACTTTGTCATAGTTCGAAATGGAATTTTGAATTGCTAAATATTTTCATTCAACTTCTAGTTCACACTCAAAATTTTTTAAACAAAATTCCAAGTGAGTGTTCCTAGCTGCAAAAGTACATGCAGACTGAATTTCATTTGTTTGAACGGGCCTTGTTCTGTTGTTTTCAGTCTTGAAACATTTGTATATGGCGCACTGCTGACCGACCTGCAGGCTTACACGATTGTCGACACGCCGATAGACTTGTAGATTGATAGATAGACTTCGCAGACATAGACTCGGCCTACCACAGGTAGCCCGAGTAATGAAGACGCTTAACCTAGATTACTACAGTCAACTCAGCTGTAGTAGTCTACTGTAAAGATGTATTAGATATGAAACTGTAGTTTTGGGTTTTCAATGAAAATGGCTCACATTTTAAGCAATTCCAGCAGAGCTCAAATCTGCTATATTGCATGAAACTTGTTTGGTGTCTCAGTATTTTAAATCTTGCTATCACATTTTTCATATTGTATCACCTCAGTCTAAGATTTTAAAAAAGCTGTCTCCACATCTTGGACAGTCTTCGATTTACATACCATTCGATACCCATACAAGATGAGCATACACTGCGTATGAGTCTACTTTAAATTACTTTTAAGAGTTACCTAGAGTGAGCTGAGGGTACAGTATGTAAATGATTGTACGAAAATTAAATTGTGTACCTTGTCTTTAGTTTTCCGCCAAGGTAGATGACCAATGGTGAACTCCAACATCATGTAAACAAACGACCACAAGTCGTCATGTCGACCCATTTCCTAGTGGAAAGTAAAATTAATTAATATTTGAGAGCTCTACTCTGTGGTCAAACTAAAAGTTGATTGTTTTAAATCTTTGCTGATGGAAGTTTAAGAGGCTGGTATTTTTGAGCATAAGCCTTTCATCAGAGTAAATTACATTGCAGGCAAGAGGGCTGATTTTTTACTTTTAATTCTAAATAATTAAGTGCTCATCCTCTCATTTCAAGTTTTCCCCAAACTGAAGATAAACACGCAAAGACAGTTTACACTTCAGTACCTTTGGATCAAGGGTCTTAGTTCTTTCAAGGTTCTTTCCCAATATTTGGAAGAGTAGAAGTTTTGAACTGAAGTAACTTACACTCTTTTTTTCGGAAGTCGCTCCAAGAATCCCAGCAGAAAATATGAAAGCCTTGCCTAAATCAGACATACCTTGTTCTCATGAGCATTTATAGAAGCATATCTTACTGTACCACGGAAGCCAGCTGAACTTCTTGCCTAAATATAACAAATTGGAATATCTATTTGAGATATGTACATTAATTACGCCAGAAAATTTTCATTATGGTCAAACAGCCGTCTGCATGGTGCATGGTAAAGGTCAACATGTGAAACTTTAATTAAAATAAAATAAAACAAATGGCAGGGTTTTCCAGAAAAACACACCAAAAGAGAACTGGTCAATCAACTCTAGAGCATGCACATGTCAACAGTGTATGAATTATCTTTAAAATGCTGAAAATATGAAATTTGATCAATCTTCCACAAAACCCTGAAAGATGAAAATTATTTAGATATTTCCCCAAACCACTAAACGAATTTAACTATGAGAATTCATAAAGTTATCTTTGGACATTCCTGAGGTTGAAAGGGTTCATTGTTCAAAAGAAATGAAATTTTGATCTGAGTGTAGAAAAACTTACTGGTCTGACTGTGCCATCACTTTTTGTAAACTGTCGAGCCAATCCAAAGTCCAGCATGTAACAGGTGTGGCAATCCAAGGGGGTACTACCCATAGCAAAGTTCGACTGCAAACAAAAGTACAAGCATTATCTATAGTGTACATATCAAAGTTGTTGTTATCGTTACACCGAAGATCGTTAAATTGGGATTTTAACACGGTGTAAAATACAAAAAGCTGAAATGGTTTATAAATCCTTAAATGGACTAATGTGCCAAATTATTTATCATCCAAATTTATTCAGGGCAATGATTGTATCACACATTATGACTTATGCGATTCTGAAAACAAACTCGCTATTCCCTTACTGTGTACTAATTACGGTAAGAATAGATTTTCATATAGTGCCGCAGTTCTCTGGAACAGATTACCCACAAATATCAGAAAAGCATCATCTCTATCTAGCTTTCGCAAATTATTGAATAATGACACGGCATTCGTGGAAACAGGCATTTCTTTGAATTTTAACATGTTTAGATATTGTATTCGTATTTCCATTTTTCGATTTTTCGGTTTTAATGATATAAGTGTACTTTAATAAACTAAATTAGAAACTTATCAATTTACAACCTCTCATGTAAAATAATTTCACATTTTTAAGCCTGATGAATTTTACCATGTATAAATAAAGATTTATGATGATTATTATGATATGATTCCACTGTACTCCAAACAAGAGTAAGAGGCTAACATGAATGTATTTACAAAATCTAACAATTACAAAACAACTGCCTTTTTGCATAGGATCTATTCTCAATTTTTTTATTAACCTACAAATCATTAGACTCAAATACTATTAATATTACAATTTAAAATCAGTTATTACCAGAAAAACTAAATAAATACTGTCATATACGTAGTTCTGCTAAAAAAATTTCACTGGAAACTTCTGGAGATTATGAATTAAATCTCTTACAACAATAGTCCTGTAATAACCATTCTATTATGAATCAATTTACAAGTAATTCTTACAAATCACATAATCAATAGGTCTGTACTTACAGGCTTAATATCTCTGTGCAAAAACCCAGCTTCATGGATGGCTCGTACTGCCTTTAACACCTGCAACCCCAGACGGAGTGTAGTGCCATGTGTAAAAACACCTTTGGGCTGGCTGCGCCTCAGGTCAGCAAGGTTCGAGCCTTGAAGTGACATGACGAGATAGTTGAACCTTTCATTTCTACCACAACTTACAAACTTGCAAACATGATTGGAACCTAAAGAAAAACAAAGAATATTAATAAACAAAACGGAATAACTGATCAATATCACAATGCTTGTACACTAAATCCAATATATACACTATCATGATGCTAACATTTCCAGTGACTATTATTTATAAGATCTTTAAACTGTATTGCTTCATTTCATGAAAGAGGCTCAAGTAAAATCCAGCTGAAAGTAGCACTAACTAAACTGTAATTGAAGAGCTAGTGCAAAAACACTAGCATATTAAGTGACTTTGTATGAAATGTTAAACTCTCCCAATTATTCTTGAAATATAAATTAAAGGGAAATTGTAGGGAGAATTTTGCTCAAGTGCTTCATCGAAAATCACCTGAACATCGTTTTTGCACCAGACTTTTCAATTTACTATAAACAGCACCTTTAGTTGACAGATCAATGTTTTTTTTTCTCAGATTTTACTAAAACTCAGGCTGACATTACACATTTAACCTCTGAACCTCTGTCTATTTATAAAGTTGTTAAACTGATCTAAGAGGCCTGTTAAGAACTGTGTGACAGTTAACCAATTTAAATACAAAAGAGGCATGCAAAAATAAATTATATATGTCCAAATGAGAAAATGTTCTCATTAAGCCAAGGCACTCTTCCTTGCTGTGCCTAAAAGTTGAATTTTACAGCTGAATTGGCAAAATGGGTAAAATTGTTAATGCCAAGCCCTGCCTAATGACAATGACACCTTTTTTTATATATCTGCCTTCTAAAAGTAGTAATATCACAAAAGAGGAAAAGGAAAAAATTGAGGGCTGAGACAGCACCATTAAATAGCCTAATAGCTCTCATTATACTACTATACCTTGAAGTTTCTTTAACACAGCCACCTCCATCTTCAAAACCTGTTTCGACTGGTTTGCTGACTCTAATTTCATGGCTACTGCTTCTTTGGTCACCAGGTCCAGAGCTTGGTAGATCTCTCCTGATTGTCAAATGGAGTAAGATTTCTTCGGTTTGTGCTTTATGCACAGCTTAGACCCTTATCACTCAAAAAAATTTTTTTTTAATATCTTACCAAGAAACTTTGACCAGCACCAAATTCAGTGTTATATCAATATTAAGTTTAACTTATTAGTTTTATTTGGAAAATTACACTTTGTTTAGTAAATATCTCCCCCCAAAAAACAAATGTAGATATAAAGTTTTGAAGTTTGAACTTCCGTATTATCTTTACAGCAAAATGCATGGGGAAAAAACATGGAAACAAGGCAGGACAGATACTGAGGTTGTAATTGGAAAATTATCCAGTATCAAACCTTCATATTCCATAAAATTGTGGCAAATCTTAAGTTTATGAAAACTTTAAGTTTTACTAATAATTGTGCCAAAAGTGACTCTGGATTTGTTTTCTAGATATAAACTGAATATTATTTTACGCAATGCTTAATGTCACTCTTGCCACAGGCCAAACTTGACAGTGCAAATTGTAATAAGAGTGCTAGCAATTTCTAAAAAGAAAACTTAGACCATAAGAAAGTATTTAAAATAACCTCCAAAATTGATTCGACCTAAAATTAATAGACGTTAAAAAATTTAGATTTTACCCTCAACATATCTAAAACCTCTCTTTCGTTGTAACCAAGTCCTGCAAAGGGCAAATAAAATCTAACTTTTTTTGCATGAATGTTTGTTTACATCTTTAATTTTTTTTAAACCTTTATATTGACTTGCAATCCGTGTTTATATGGTTCAAATTTAATAATCAAATTTAAGACAAAGTAAACAGTACTTACCAAATCCGCCACCTCCAATTTTCTTTGTCTGAAAAAAAAAATCAGTTGGAACCATAAGACAAAAATAAAATAAGCTTACTTTACATATTCGTTTACAATTATTTAAACAGTTTTCATGCTTTGCTGAACACTTTTTTATTATTAACTATTTGTCTTAAACCAATATTAACAAAGGACTAAAATGTGGGTCAAGTCATAATACTTTCTATAAGACAGAAGTATTGCAAAATTCTGCTTATAATAATGCCCAGATCTTAATTGTTTTCTGTAGGTTTTTGATGGGATAAATCACTCAAGAAGGATACTATAACTATAAATTATATCTGGGTAGCTACTTTTTAAGACCTAAAAATACAAAACATATAGTACATTAAACAACACTTAAGGGGTCAAGAAATGGAAACCAGAAAAAACACTTAAAGTGTGGAATTCATTCTTTTGTTTTATATTAATGACATTCAAAAAAATTCTTAAAATAGATAGTCAACAGGAAGAGAAGGTTAACATTTAAAGCTAAGCAAGTTTTAGTTTCCCTTATACAACACAATCATGCTAAGAGTTTTTGCAATAAGAAAATAGGTGATGAATAAACTCAAACCACTGTTAAAAATATGTAGCAAAAACAAAACACTTCAAGGCACATTCAGTTTTTCTTACAAGTACTGTTATGATAATCAAAAAATTAATATGAACTCCAAAAATAGACAACAGGAAGACAAAGTTCAACCCACAACAGACAAAGCTTAAAACCCTTCAAGAATTCCTCCGATCAAAAAATAGGTACTTTGGAGTCTCTCTTAACTTGATATTAAATTACTTTTGAGAAGTAAACCCACTTCATACAACTTAATTCAGGACTATCAGGGCTCGAAATTGCAACCAATACGGTCGCCAATGCGACTAACTTTTTCTCCTTGGCGACTAAATATTGACGTAAAGTCGCCACTTTGGCAACCTGAATTTTGTATGATTCAGATGACAATAAAGCACTAACGTTTATATAAACCTCTTATCTCGTCTTGCTTTGCGTTCGTTGTAAAAAAATGGGCCAAATTGCACAAGCAGAAAGTTTTTAGAGAAATAAGTTCGTCTGCTCCTGAAATCGTTACGCCACAGTTTCCAGAGGATGTCTTTGCTTGGCAAGATAGTTTTGTAGAAGTATGTATTTTTTTTGTTTTCGTATTTTCGTATTTAAATTGTACGAGTGTGTCCCATGCCATGCTGAACAATATCAAACAATTTCAAAAAGAGGAACCAGTTGGTAGCCAAAAAGAGACCTAACGATTTTTCTAACTTCGAGCCCTGTTAGTGATTATTAAATTTTGACATTTTCCACTCTCACTGTGTCAGTCTGCAGTAATTCCTAACAAACTGTTTAATGTTCTTATTTGTCTCTTGCACAATGCTGCAAGAGACTTAGATTTGGAAGGCTTTTCCACCCTGTACAATTATTATTCCACTCTGTATACTATTATTTAGAACCCCTGAGTTAAAGCAACCAGACAAAAAAACACTTCTTTAAGAAGCTTTCGAATTTCATTTCTGCATTCTAATGTACATTAATTAAAAAAATATGAATATTTCCAAAAATAGGCAACAGGAAGACAAAGTTCAAACCTCACAGACAAGCAAGTATTATCAACATCTTAACTTTCCCTACATAACACATGCAAAGTAGGTATTTTTGTACCTTGTGAAAACAGGAACTGTTTGTTAACTTTAGGTAAACCACTGAAATAATTTTTATTCAAGTCACAACAACCAGAAAAAACACTTCCTTAAGTGCTCATTCATTTATTTTGTAAATTTATTGTAATGATATTCAAAAAATATAAATTCCAGAAAACAGACAACAGGAAGACAAAGTTTAATACTTACAGACAAGTAACCTTTATCAACATCTAAATTATCTTTAAAAAACACATTCTTCAGGAGTAAATGTATTTGTACTGAGAAAAAAATAAACTTATCAACAAAAGACAAACTAATAATGAAGATAAAAAGCTAAAAATTCCTTGATAGATAAACAAAAAAACATGAATCTAAAACAATTTAAATCATAATTAGGGCACAAAGGTTCTAGGTGAATTAACTTCACTAAAAATAACAATCCTCAAATATATTTTTGGAAAATTAAAAGGTTCTATTGAAGTATTTTGAAAATAATAGTTATTGTGTTTCTTTAGTGGATGATATGATATGGCCCAATCTAAAACCACATTATTGCACCCCTGACCCCCAAGATCTATTGTCTGCTGAGAAGTGCTTCTTTACTAGTGATGTCACTGCTGAGAAGTGCTTCTTTACTAGTGATGTCATTGTAGGAACACAAACATTTCTAGATCTATGAATGTTAAAAATAATTATTTAATTATAAAAAGTGTATTTTTCTTATAAAGGAACATATTATCATTAACATAACTTGATGTAAATATATATATAAGCATGATATAAAAAAATACTCATTTAAATAACTACCAATGAAAACAATTATGATTTTCAAACTTCAGTCTTTTTTAAAACTGTTATTTAAGAATTACTGAAACATAATGGTGTTTATATTAGTGTAAAACAACCTCCCACAAAGCATTTTTTGTATATTGAGAAAAATATTTATAAATTTGTCTAATATGGAAGTGAATATTTAGAGAAAGATCTATTTTCATCAGTTATAACTGCAAACTTGACATATGATACATAACCTTCCAAAAATAATTATAGAGTTATTGCAGTTCTAAAGAAGTGTACATGGGTTGCATTTAACCTGCATCTTGAAACATTCCTTCTCATTTACAAAAAACTGAACCAATGAAAGCAGCTGAAGAAAAAAAAATTCAGAAGTATGTCGCAATGTTTAAGTATAACAGTAAAGCCAAGAACGGAGAAACTGTTGAACACGAAAATGCTTTCGAAGTTGCGTGTCGCAAGCACATTAACATCCCCTACTTTAGATTTTTATAAAGTCCTAAATTCACAACATACAATAAATAATTACAGAATATAGCTGCTGAAACAGAAAGGAAAGGCATAATAAAATCAGATCATTTACAAACTGTAAAAACTTTATGTCACGGAATCAAAGAAACTTACGCTTGGCGAAATTCTGACAGCACGTCACTGAAAAAACTGTGTGGCAACTATGAAATTCTTGATAAAAAACGTCGAATTGAAGGTTTAATACGTTCCTTTATTACTTTACCACAAACCAGCACGAAGTAATGATGCAAAGAAAAAGTAGTGAAGTAAACTTCTAGGGAAAATCGAACCTGAGAACGAAACGAACTTCGGCGCAAAAAAATAAGTTCGTGTCTGATAGAGAGAGGTGTGAAATTTAGCAACAACAAAACAAAATCCTCATAGACGCTGCAAAACATTGCCGGTATTTGAACAAAAACATTGATTGTGGACATTTTAGAAATGATTGTTTTCTCGTCTGTCGAAATGAATATGAAAGTTTTATCACATTGGCGAAACTTCCGTCGCTTTGCCTTTCCTGTTTTAACCACGAAACTAGCAGAAAACAAATACTATTACAAGCTTAAGAAAAAAAAAATAATAAAGAACAGCTTATCTTCGAACATTTACGTCAGCTGGGGACCTGGAATTTTTTCTTAACGTCTAGCAGATGCGTTTTAAATGCCGGTTGTTTTGCAATAACAAAACTTTCACTCTCGCAGACACACGAATCGCAGTTGAAGTCGAATTTTCATGTTCATTACTCAAATGAACATGAAAACCATATTTCCTGACGGTGGCAGAGGTTCATCGAACAAAGAAACATTTGGAAGTAAATCAAATCTTTAAACCAGCTTCTGTGTATGTATTTCAAGTTAACTTACAATTTTCCATCGCTGCCTCACTACATCTGACTCCTTCAGCAAGTCCGCCATAACAGTCGGCGGAGTTATAACTTTCTCATTCTTCTTCTGGCCAGAAAAATGAACCTAAATGCGAAGTGAACAGAACAAGTTTTCATTTCAGAGTCTAAAGGACAACCAATCTAAAGTTTACTGTGTCTTGCGCCATTAAACAATGCTATTAAAGCATTTATAAGCTGCATCATCACTCCACTATTTATGGATTGCCTGGCTAGTCAATGACGGAAATGGTGTCCGTTGCAGCATTGGCTGAACTCAGCCTCGTTTCCGCGTTTTTACCGCAGTTTTCCTGTTCTGCGGTTTCTCTAAGAAAACAGACGCCCGCAATATTCATTCCCAGCGGCATTTTTAAAAGAACATGGCAGACAAACAGTGGAAGTTTTTAAAAAAGTTTTTCAAGCTAACATATACATTCGAATTCTTTAAGCAGTGATTTACACGACATAGGGAATTTGATGCTGGACAATAGTAGGCGATCAGTGGCGAACAACTTCATCATCATCGGAAAATTATGATTACTTTAAAAGAGTTTTGTGGGTTCCACAACAGTACTTTCAGTTTTGGCGTCTGGAATAAAAACACCTTCGATGAGTGTTTCGAGACCTTAGCACTAGTTTTCCCGACCAATCTATTTCTTTGGGTAGCAAGTGCTATTTTCTGTTTTAGCAATTTCGGATTGAATCTTCGCGGGCTTCCGATTTCAGTTTTGACGTGGATCAAATTATTGCTGTCAGTGTTTATGTTTTTGGAGATAATTGTGGAAACGATTGTTTTCGCAGTTCTCGAGACAACCACACCACCAGTATATCTCTTCACCAATACAGTCGTAGGACTAGCGTGGATATTTAATACTGGCGCTTTATGGAAAATGCGTTATATGTTGTTGATCAAGAAATGTTTGCCTGCCATGCTAATATTTTTCACACTTCTGACAGTTTGTACTACAGGCTTGCAATTATATTCAGTTATCCTAAAGGTGGAAGTGAATGGATTCAGTAGTGTCCAAGAATATGGCGTTGTAATAAGGTTTATCTTGCAAGTGTTGTATGTCGTTTCTTTAGTGCCCTGTGCCAAGACCTATTTTATTAATGATGATACATTGCAACAATCAGCTATTTCAGGATCAATTCAGGCAGGAACTGAAAGTGAAAGGCAACCATTATTGCATTCGGCATCACCTCTTCAGACCTTTTACACTGGAGCCCGCCACGAACATACCCTTGGAGTTGCAGAAGACAACTCAAGTTTCTTGTCAAAGCTTGTTTTCTGGTGGGTAAAACCACTTATGGTCAGAGGCTACAGAGGAGAACTACAACAGCTAAAAGACTTATTTGAACTTCCTCAAAGTCTTTCAACCAAAAAAATTAAGTCAATGTTTTATAGTACACTTTTAGAATCAGATGCAGCGAAAACTGACACAGTTGAAACAGCAACAGCAAATGCATTTCAGCATGATGTTAAGTTTAGCCAGGGTGAAAGAAGATCAGCAGAGCAAAATCTTGTTTCATCACATGGGCAGCGAAGGACTCTTTTAAGTGGCCTTCATCATGCTTTTGGCCTGCAGTATTATTCTATTGGTTTACTTAAACTCTTTGGTGACTGCCTTAGTTTTGCTGGTCCACTTCTTTTGCATGCTCTAGTTTCCTTTATGGAAAACAGAAATGTGAGTATCAAACAATACAATTAAATTATCATTGAATGGAGTATAGAGGGTGAAGGGGGTGGGTCAAAAGGGGGAGGGGATGAGTGAGAAGGTCTAGAACCCTATTCCCCTCAAATATAGAAAGTGTTGCACCATGTTTTAGGGGTAATTATTAATGATACTGAGGGAGTTCTTAGTGTATCTTGTATGAAAGTATACATGAAGAGGTAAGAACATGAAACATTCCAACTCCCCAAGTTTTTTCTGGTCACTCATACTTGAGAAGCGCTTTCGTTCATAATCTTTACAAATTGTTTGATGAATAGAATCATAGCATATGACTATTGGGCATATCGAGCTAGCAGATCCAAGACATGTGTCCAGCGGGAATAGACAAGAACTTATCCTGTGACTCAGCTTCCCATGTGAGTCTCTGTAGCTCAGTGGGTAGAGCATCAGAGGGATGCAGGTTCAAATCTTACAGTGACTCAGAATTTTTTCTGATCTCTTGGTTGAAAAGAAAAAACTGTTGAAATCTTTAGAAACCCAAACTGAAACTTAAGAGATATCTTATTTTTTAATCTTACCTTAATCTGATGACACTGTCAACTAAAGACACAAGTTGTGGTTCCTATATCCTTCCCTTCTCAAAGTATTTTGCTATGCCCTCTTGTTTCTCAAAACCCATGCAACTCATTTGTTCTTTTGTGCTATTGTAGGAACCCATTCAGCATGGATACTACTATGCTGCTGGTCTGTTTCTCTCAACTCTGTTCAGTGCTCTGGCAAATTCCCAGTTCAGCTATTTGGTAAGTATTGATATTCCTAAGGATAGACATTGGAGAATACCTAAATTGAATATAAATAATAAAAATAATGTTTAGCATTTATATAGTGCTCTTTTCCATGTGGATATGATCAAAGGCGCTTAACAATGATTTACAGATGAC
>JAOBAT010118191.1:0-13780 GCA_026413305.1 Hydrozoanthus tunicans
ATATCCCCCCCCCCCCCCAAACTCTCCCAACCCCAAAACAAAACCGACGGAGCTTAAACGTAAAGCGTATATGTCAAAATACATTTTGTCAACAGTTATCTCTGTTTAAGATACTGGAAAGTGCTGTACCGGTTGATGACGGTTGAGGAAAACAGAGGCACTATTTGCCATTAAAGGCGTTTTGGTTAGCGAACTTCAAGTTACGTTTATGTCTTTTGCTACTGACACTTTTTAATTAGACTCCCTCTCTAATAAGCTCCCTGTTCGGAAGGTCTAAAAATAAATAAACCCTCGGGGGATTATTAGAGCGGTATGACAATTACTAGCTTCGCCGCGGAATGTTCATGGCAAAAATGACGTTTTGAAAGTTGGCCGTTAGTCAAAAAATAAACGTTAGCATCCAAACCTTCTCACGGTGAAGTATAGGTTTCGATAATATTTGAACAATTATGTGTTTGCCCAACTAACCCACACAAGTTAGCTTTGTAAGCTATGCTGTGGTCAGAAGGACGAAAAAGGCCGAAACAGCTATCCACAAAACAGGTTTTGTTACCTCTGACTCGTAGAGCCTCAGTACTATCTAACTTTCTATCTCTATATCATTAGGGATTTTAAGGGCCATCACAGACGAGGGGTTTACTTATCGAAAACTATCGATAGCTAAAAAGTCCCTTGTGTATACCAAGTTATCGATAACAAACTGTGAAAAATTCAGTCATGGAGAGCAAACAGTTTTTACTTTTCAAAAGAAAAGATACTTTTGTTATCGATTAATAACGCGGCTTTTTTTTTTGTTGTCGACGGCTTGTTTTTCCCGTCTGTGAGACATTCATCAACAACTAAAGAAAATTGTCAACTATTTCCCTTGTCTGTGACGTACGGCGTCTTTTCTTGTCAAAACAAACATGGCGGAATGTTCTCGAAAACTATGTTGGGGAGGGCCTGGGGCAGAGGGACGAGGGAAATGGCTCCTTCTCCTCCCTCTTCCCCTTCTCTCCTCTCCTTTTCCTCCGCCCCAGTCCCCATCCCATCCCCAACCCGCCGCTGCCTAGGCTAGCGGTTTAGCAGGGAAGAAATGATATTTAAGATACAAATTCCTTTGTGAATCAGGGCCAGTTGTTCAAAAGACATGTACAATTAGCCCCAATCCAGGGTTAATTACCATGACAACCAATATGTTTTGTTAAGAGTTAACCCTGTATTAAAGTTAATCGGCTTTCAAACAGCCGGCCGCAGTATGACAACTTTCTTTCTGTTGTGAGTGCTGTTTTGTGCACGCACGAGGTAGCTAGTTTCCATGCTCTTGCGCATTGCGGTGCAATGAAAGCGCTGTGTCTGATCTCCCGTATAAAGGGTAAGATGTATCGATCACTAGCAGTTGTCGATTACTTTTTGTTCTCGATAGCCAGTAGTTATCGATAACTAAATCCCTCTGAGGACGACTATAGAAAACAATGGTAATTACAACAGCTGCACTTTTGACTGCACCGTGAAGGTCACCTGTACGCTGTCATCTTGAAAACTACAACGTGAAAAGCCTTTTTTTTTATATTCACAGTTAGGAGAACCACCCGGTCACAAAAAATTTAAACAATCTTCTTTTGTACCAAACAAGTAGTGTGTTGTTTGAAAGCCTTCGTCGCCGATGTTGTCGTCTTCGTATCTTAAACTCCCTTTTACCGTAGAACTCCGAAAGTAACAGCCTTCCCCCCCCCATAAAGTAACGGCTACCCGAAAATAACGTTACAACTTGCATTAAATCCCAAAAGTAAAAAAAGGGGAATGCTACTCGAAAGTAACGGCCCCTTTTGCATGCCGGCAAATTTCGAAAGTAACGGGTGCCTTTACTTTCGGGATTCTACAGTAGTGTTTTTGTTTACTGTTTGTTCATCGGATAACACTACATTGTAGGAATATGAATATCAATGGGGTTGCCTTTTTAGATTTCATAATACGTGTCAACTCTTTGTTTGAAACCATAAATTCCTGTTACAAACTTTTTTAGCTGTCCAAAAATAACGGCTATGCGAAAGTAACGGCTACCCGAAAGTTGCGCTAACGTTTTCAAAACGAGTACGTGTTGTAGTGTGGACGGGCGAAAACCATACATGTGGATGCTATTTTTTTTGAAAACGGAGCAAAACGTATCCGTTTTCAAACGAAAACGGATACGAATGGACGGGGCCTTAATTTACGGGACTTCAAAAATAATTTCAGTTTCAAGAAGTAATTATTCGTTTTTATTTATGGCGCTCATAGTTTTTTTATAATTACAGGTTCTATACATTTCCAACAGCAACTTTCGATTATTGTTTTTGCATTAAATACTTGGTCTGCACTCCCTTGCTATCTTTTAGTCAGGTTTGTACTTAATTTCAGTCCCGCAATTTTAAATTGCATTATTTACCTATGAGCTATCACAGCACAATTTTCTCCAACTGCAAGAAAGTTTATCATCAACTGATCGCCTTTTAAATTCAGCAGTTAAATATGGTACGAATAGTTTTGAACAATTTGTTCTTATGTACTGCAACGTTATAATTTGTTTAACGTCGTATAACAACAAATCTATAATTATGATATATTACTTTTGCTCAGCAATAATTTAAATAATATAGCTGTATATTAGGGCCAACTTAAAAGTTGATTTTCGAATGTTTGCTTTCCGCAAGATAAACTTCACATTTACTAATTCTGGATTGAATATTACTTTAAATTCTCTACTTAGGCATTTCAGTGTATTTTCTGTTTAAAAGTTTTTGTTCGTGCAAAAGTTGCGAGGATTCTAGGTCTTAAATATGGTAAGAAGGTGAACATCCTTCGTCTGTCTCTTTGTCTTCATGAGAATTTTCTGCGTTGCTTTCCCTAAGCTGGTTGCAAAAAAGAAACATTATTATGTTAGTTTTCTTTTTATATAACGAGTTCAAAAGATTTCATTCACATAAATGACGAGAATCGAGTTGATGGTGTTCAGCTGTCAATATCTACTGATGGAGTCGTTGAATTTGAAATATTTGACCAGAAGATTTAGAAAAGTAAAAAGACCAAGTTAAAATGGAGGTTGTGGTGGTTTAAAAAGTTAAAAGTTCCATGGAGGAAAACGATAAACAAACGATAAACTAAAAAAAATATTAACCTAACCTGGATAATTCAAGATCAAAAATACCTCAATTAGACCATAAAACAAAGAGGAAAAACTATTAAGGCTAGGGGAGATATGAGTTTGAACTGCACTTTGGATCAGTTTTATCACTATACCGAATCGCGATTGATATGCAGAATACTTGTGTAATGTTGCGTCAAACGGGAATACTTTGTTAAATTGTTGCACATGTAGCTGTTTGAAAGTTACTAAACAGTTGTATAGCTACAGCAAGTTGTTCCAAACTAACAAGAAATAAAAGCATCCCTTAACAAATTTATTCTTGGTAACGCCTTTTATCCGAATGTGTAAATGAGTGAGGCACAGGGTTGTTTCTAAACTGAAGATCCCCCACAATTCAAGTTCCGATTATTTAAAAAGTTCCTTGAAATTCTGATGAACATGAGGGTTAGGGCTAGCGAGACGAGACGAAGAGCAAGAGTTTAAGTGAAGCGAAAATGAAGCTAAAATGTAAGGACGAGAGAGCATACTCAAAAGTACGTGATCTATGTTTTTGATTTACCTGATAGTTGGGATGGACAAACAGATCTTGCAATCTTTTCGGACTCAAGGAGTACGTTATCCAATTTATTCATTTGGAAAACGTTGTCTTGATTACCGGCAACTGCTTTGAAAACCGCCTATATCGAATAAACAGAAGGTAATCAATGACGTTAAGTCAGTTAGATTGAGAGTGGGGCCTCGTTTCTATTCTGCCAGTGTTATGCAGCAGGTGATTTAAATATGAGTTAAAAAATACAAAAACAAATTATGGCCTGTCCTATTCTTTCATGTTATGTAACAGGTAGCATAAAGTCCCTATCAAGCTTTATTTTTTTATTTTTTGTATTAAAACTGTTGTCATCTGTGAACTCAAAATTCGAATAACCAAACAAAATTTCCACGTCTTAGTATGCTTTTTAATCAAGAAACTTCTGTTAAAAAATGTCATAAAATTCTTATTTCAAGCAATTTCAAGGTAACAGTTCATTGATTAAAGTTATAACAATGTGACTATTGTAGCCAGAATCCGATGTTTTGAGATAAAAATTATTGTCTCTGCTTCATTCCTCGTGCTACGTCATATACCTCCTGCTAAGTCATCATTGCACGCCTCTATAATATGTAACCGGAACAACGAGAAAAGGTTTTATTTCCGAAAATTATTTTTATTGAAGGGTTCTACTTTTCATCTGGAACTTAAAAAAGTAAGGATTAGGACTTTAAAATGGAACTTTAGAAACTATAAGTTCTTTTGTTCCTATTTATCTTTCAAATGGCTAAGAATGAGATACTGAACTGGTTTGAACTCGTTTAACAATAGATTTTTCAATAGCTTGGGTTTTCGTCTTCTTCTCTCTGCCGATGTTTATTTTTTTCAATTGTTGATAATCCAAAACCGAAATTCTAAAAAAAATTAATGTTTCCAAATAATTCTGGACTGATTCTAGGAAGATTAATTAAATTGATAAAATTTGTGTTGGTAAAACTAAACAAAGTGCTTTAAAAATGCTCTTATAAGTCCTAGCAAAATTTCCAGTAATCAGTGTCTGTTTCATGCATATAAACGATTTTTGATAAAAAGTACATTTTAGTACTTGTTTTAGCGTTTTAGCTGCATAATTTCTTCTTTATAAGAAAACTTTTTCGGTTCTTATATAATACTGTTTAGGTTTTCAAAGGAAAACTGGTCACTTCTAAAAATACAGGCCATATCAGTCCCTGCAAGATAGTAGGTTAAAAATTTAATCCTGTCGGGGTTAGTGCTAAATCAGCCTTTGAGCAACTGGGTCCCTGATGTACACCTTGGTGTGTATTGCCTACATACCTTGCATGAAGAATATCTGCACTCTTTCACTGATAAAACAAAAATTTTGACACCTTTTCGTCTAAGGTCGTCTGCTGCTCTTTTAACCAGGGGAAGGGTGACTCTGCGATTAGATTGTCTTCCATCCGTCATCACGATCAAAATCTTTGGGATTAGAGCATTGATTGGTAAGAAAAGTGCATGATTGTTATCAATAAACACAAATAGTAGCCACAGACAGGAGTGTAAGGCTTTTGTAATTTTGTTAAAATACTTTAGAAAAACTTTTATTTATTTCGTATTTATTTTATAACACTACTGTCAACGAATCAAAGTAAAAGAAGCCTTGCTAGAGTGACTCATCGGTAACGGCTTTGTCTTTGTTCAAGATTAAGCAGATAAAATGGCAAAATTGGACAATCACTAAAACTGAGGCCCTTGTTTATGTTATTTGTTTGCCAATAAGTAGAAATATTCTGTCAGGTTAACTGAGAGTAACTCAGTCAATTACAAAACAACAAAGAACCTCTACATTTGGTTTTACTTGCAAAGACTGAAAACAAGTCTTCTTGGAACGTTAAGCTTCAAAAAGATCTCAGCAAACAATAATGTACAGCAACTTCAGTTACCTTTGGCAATTTCTTGTCAGCGTTGTTATCAAACTCTTCTTCGGCAGCACGCAAGCCTTTCTGCATGTACGTTCTTTTGCCCATAAATGGCAATCTCGTATCAAGCTCAGCTTTGAAGGAGTTAAGTGTAATGAACTGGCCAAAACGAATGTCTGTGACTGCTATTGAGCTAAACCTGTAATGAACAGAGTTGATTTTTTTTTTCAAAAAACTTCTTCATCAAATTCCTAACAACGATAACTGTGTACAGCTTTTAGACAAACTAGTTATGTAGCACTTAAATTTCACAAGACGAATCTGGAAACTGTAAACTTGATTCAATGCTCTCAGGATACTATAGGTAAGTTCTAAAATTTTGACAATTAAAGCTACGTTGCTTTTCACCAGTTGTTAAAAAATATTTTTTTTCAGTAGAAAAACAGAAGGGGCAGAGTCTAGAATGGTGAAGCAATTCTCAGTGCAAAGATTTTTACAGCTATCTAAAGCTCTACAAATCCAATGGGAAAAGCCATTTGTCTTTTTATACCAGTTGCTGTTACCAATTGTTGAAACTCTTAGCTAATGTATCCATCACCGTGATCTAACCTTATAGCACTCACTACCAGCTGTTTTCTCTGTGGCTTGAAGCCTTCAGCAATGTAATATGCAAGATCCTTCATTTGTCGGAAAAGTTCCTTTGTAGTTCCAGAAGCGTCGAATAGGAACAGTAAGCTTGCTTTCTTGTGGCACCCTGAAAAAAGGAAGTTCTTAATATTCCAAAAGCAACTCTTAATTTGCTTTAAATAAACTGATGGAAAACAAAGATTCAGATCCTAACTATCCGATAGTGATGTTGTTTATTTGCTAAGTTTTTTTTCATTTAAAGGCTAAGTCAACGTATGGAGCAAAAATTCTTCCTTTGTCTATTCTAAAGACACACGGTCAAGTTATATGTATATATTTTTCTCACGTTTTTTCATGTTTTGTTTTATAACACTTTTTGTTTGATACTTTTTTGCTTTTGTCGCTGTTTTTTTTTGTTCTATTCAGTCAAGCCTAAAATGTGTTCTAATTTCAGTCTATAAACTTTGTTTTGCTTCTTTGACAATGACTTGAGAATTACATTTAGCGGACGTCGAAACGTCGTCACTTAGACATGCCATCGCTTAATTTCGTAGTTAAAATCTCTCAATAAGCAGGTTGTTCATCGGCCAACTTACGTCTTTTTCGTAATGGTTTAACATTTTTCTTCTGTTCGTAATGGTACTTGCCTTGATTAATTACAGTTTAACTAACTCTTTATAAGCAATGTATGTCAAATTAGTCCCTTACAACTGAAGATGATCATAAAATGATCGAAACATGTTTTGTAGCAACGAAAATGTCGTCCTTTTCCTGAAATGCCTTCCAAGTCTGCTTCTTCTAATCTCTTTTGGAAATACTGTAAGTTTTTCCACTCGGAGACTAAACTGGTCAAAAGTCCTTAGTACTGAAAAGGTTGGTAAATCGATTCTCAACCAATCCGAGCCAGGGTTGTTTCAAACTTTAGAGCAAAGTGTACTCACCTTTACACTGGGATGGAATTATTTCTTCGACTGCTTCGTTCAAATCTCTAAGCCTTCTTCTATAAAGTACGACACCAGTGGGACCTGCGACCTTCCGTAGCTGTGATACTTTTGCTTTAGCTACACCGACAGCGAAAATTGTAACGTTTCTTTGCCGAAGAGGCTTTGCAAACCAACGAGCAAAGTTTTGGTCAAGGGTCCAGTTTCCAGAATTTTGCCTACCATCTGTCACAAGGATTAGATAGTTTGGAGCGTCTGGTCTGTCTCCGTTTTCTTCGGTGAAAAATTCCTTGTCCGCCATTGCGAGAGCGCGATCAATTCGCGTAAGTTTTGAGCCAGTGAATCTTACTCTTGCATTAAGTGCTGCTTTGAAGTCTTCCAAGTATTGAAACTCGTTCAGTTTTATGTGTAACCGGGCTCGAGTTCCGTAGCTAATAACGCCAGCACGTATTTCGTTTCTGCCAGAGCTGAAGTTGTCAACAACACTTTTGACAAATTCTGTTTCAAACTTAAAATTGCGAGATCCTCCGATAGAACTTGACATATCCAGCAGAAAGGCCATGTCAGCCTTTTTTGTGCAATAGATGGGAACTGGAGAAAAACAAATTACAAAAAAGAAAGGTTGTAAGACTTAATTATTTTTTTCATTCATGGCTGCTGCGATGCGTAAGAAAGAACAATGATTGTTGACAGAAGCATGGATGTTTAATGATTAACGTTTGTTTTGTTATAAAACCAGCATTTCCTGTGCTCTGTCATGTTGATTTTATCGTAAAACCGGGAACGATTTTGCACTCGGGGAACAAAATCCCCATCGTTAAGCCGGGAATATTGTTAAACAGACTACCGTTAAACCGGAGTTCTGCCCCATACATTTTACTTTAACATTTGTCGGGGAAACGAATATTTGCCGTTATAGCGTCTGCGGGAATATCGTTAAACCGAAGATCGTTAAACCGGAATTTAAATTCTTTTTAAGATAACGTTTGATAACGATTTCAGCTTTTATTTACCTTGTTGTTGCTTCGAACAAGCTATTTGGCGAATCTCGTCAACTTTATTTCTGATGTTTGCGAAGCTAGCGACACGAATGACCTCACGCTCGGGGTTTTGTACAAGCTGATTGAGGAATGTGTAATCAGGAGTGTCTCCCATTGCTATGGCAATTATTCTTACATTCTGATGTCTTAACAGCCTGCACAAGGAAAGAAACACTAAGTTTTATTTTATTTTAAAAAATCCTAATAGAAAAAAAAAAACATTGTTTATGCAACAGGGTGTTGGTATGTCATATTTTGTATAAGTTTGCATAAAACTTGGTAGGAAATAAATCTAACCTTTTTTGATGATTAGTCGCTAATTTAATTATAATTCCGGTTCTCATACATTTACATAATAAATTAATTTACGCAGTTAGCTGTGAAAAAAAAGCTCAATTCCAAAAATAATCTCTCAAAATGAAGTAACTATTTAGAACCCAAACAAAACTTTTATGTTGCTGTTGGTAAGATGCCTTTGTGTTAGCATAACATAGTTAGTCAATGTTCATTGATAACTGCTATTTTTTGGTGAGCATCAAGGATTGTCTATTTTTGGAGTTTGACTCGCCACATTTTGAACAATGTCATGATATTTTGACGATAAAAGTCTATAAATTGGTAGATTATGTGCAAATGCAACACACAGAAGCTTAACCTCAAGCAATAAAAAAATGCACTTTTCTGCCCTCCTACCTCCCCTGCTGAACATTGTTGCGACCCCCTTCCCCCTCTTGAAGGAGAATGGTAAACAAAGTATCGATGAAGGTCTTAATCTCTCAAGCGTTTAATAGGCCTTCGTCGGGAGCAAAGATATATTTTGTTATCTTGGTTTGGCAGATCGAGTCTTAGAGCAGGGATAGTACCTTTAATTGTTAAATTACATCTGTTATTTCAAATTTATGCTTTTTCAAAAACGGTTGGTTAAGATGCAGGAAACTGCCTTTAATTAACCGAACCAACTGATTATATACTTACCACGTTCTTTCTTTTAGATTTGGCTTCCTCTTCTGTCCCCTTGTGGTCTTCTCAATAAAAGATTGACTCCCATCCGTAAGAACAAAGAGATATTTTTTGTGGCCAAGATCCAGTTTCGGTCTGTAGCGTTGGTTAAAAAGAATCATGGTGGCTTCGTCTATTCCACGGTCAATGCGTGTTCTACCTCCTGAAAACGCACGATATGGCATGAAAGTGTTAATTACCTCTGGTTGAATTGAAATCAAAGGCACTGACATATACTTATTTAGCGTTTCTCCTACGACTTCAGATTTTATTTTTTAATAGTTTAAAAGTTGAAATAAATAGACAAGAAATATGTGCAATGAATCTAATACTAATGGCGAGAAGCCAATATTATAAAGAAGTCGGTAGCATTTTATTAGTTTTCTCGCCAATATACCAGGTTTTGTCATTCACATTTCAAGAACTAGTTCGTAAGTCAATTCAGACAAAGAACGCTTGGTAGCTTGAAATTATAAAAAGATGCCTCTGCAAAACAGATATTTACTAATTACATCGCTAATGTTATGCGGAAGAAAACTGAAGAGTTTCGATATTAATGCGTATTTAGTATTTCCGGTCAAAAGTGTACAGCTACTAAAATATGAATACACTGGTAATACAGGAGCCTTTATCATCGGTTTTATTGTTATATCTGTTACTATAGTTTCGTGAATCAAAGTAAATCCTCTAAATAAAAATCATCTAAATAAAAATCATCTTATAACATGGCTCATTTGGTAATTATCCAAAACCTTTTTTATGGAAGATAAGATATAGAAGGACAACATCGCGACTCAAAAATGACAAGCTAATAGTGTTTGAAACGAAAATTAGGTAGTTCCCTGAAAGCTGAAAAATTTTGTCTGCAGTTATGACATTACGTATCTTTTTGTCTACCATAAAACGTGATAATTCCACCTCCTTCCCCTCTCCAATTAGTAAACCAAGACCTATGCTTACCAGTCTTACGTATACTTCTTAGTGCTCTATTGAACTCGTTCTTCGTTGGATGCATGTCGAAATCAATCTTTGTTGACGCATCATTACTAAAGGTAACGAGCCCTGCCCTGGAGCCACCAAGTTTTACATCGAAGGCTCGAACAAGACCTTGAATGATTCGCTTCTGTCGATGAAACGTTTTGTCGCCGATGGTGGTTGAAAGGTCGACAAGAAACCCAACATCTGCGTTTCCGCAATATGCAGCTGCAAATGCATAGGCATTTTTTGTACAAATCAAAAATTGGTTATAAGAGGTTCTATTGATAAGTAAGTTCCATGACCAAGTACATCGAATAATGAAGTCTATAGCTATAGCTATTTTTACTCTCTTAATTTAGAATTTTCAAACTTTGTACTTTAAGCTTTATAGAATACATTTATGACATGAGCTTGCTATGAAAATTAAAATATGAATTAAAAATTTTAAGTACCAAAAGTTGTCATCCTGATGCCGAAATTTTGTCCAAAACGTTTGGTTTAAACTTTCAAATTTTGAACATATTAGACCTTTTGTTCTGTGTAGCTTTAACGCGATTTATTTCTCTGACAATGATTTCTACATTTTAAAAGCTTTTTCTTAGTTTTTCGGTTTGTATTAAACAATGAAAGATTTTCTAACTTTTTATGTTCTTCAAATGAAATAGAAATGAATCTAAATTTGGCCGAGCTGGAGAAAGGAACTGACATACGAAACACTTTGAGAGGAATTTAAATGAGCTCATTGGTACAGTGCCAGCTACGAAATTACTAATTTTAGTAATCAATGACCTCTTGGCGCTCAGATGATGGACAAAAATTTTTTACTGCTTCTACTCTTTGTGCTATATTTTCTTGCGGTTAACCGTAAATATAAATGAAAATCGACATAAACCTGGGGTTCTAGCTCGTTGTAACTGATACCAACAATGTTCATACGATATAGATCTAAAACACCTGAAAAGAAGTGGTTTGCACGTGTATTGGTATTAAAACAATTAAGCTTCTACTACAGCAGACTGATCGTGCACCACTTTAACCTTGGTGTGGTCAGACGTTAGATTTAAAAATCCATGAAATGAATTATCTGATATTCCTGAAAACCCTTCCTTAACGCAACATACACAACGTCAGTTTTATCTTAAAGGTTTGGTGTACTTACTATTTTCTGCAGGTGGTTTTTGGCTTTCCAGTTGGGCAAAGCATGAAAAAGGCAGAAGTAGCACAACTACCCAACGCATTTCTTTCTTAAGTGTGAAAGTGTTCACAAACAAACTTTTCCTGGAGATTCAAAAATCATTTGTAAACAAAACATTTCAAATTGAAATAACGATTGAAATAATAATTGAAATAATTTACTGTTGGAATTTATATACTTGTCTAGTATATTAGATAATTCTAAAACCTAAAAAAAAAGCAAGAGAGCAAAACCAGTATTTGTGTCATAGAGATCGAAGGTAAGAAAAGTCAATAAAGGCTTGCTAACTAAACTTGTGGAACCTTCACTAAAAATTTTAACTGGTGAACTAAGAGGTTTTAACTAAAAAAACGAAAGGAAAGAGTTAAAAAGAAAAAAAATCAACAACAAGTCACCTTCTTTCAGACTGAAGTATTTGAGGGTAGTCTCTCTTCTCCGTGTTGTTTCGCCACTTTCTTGTTCCTGTAAAACTGCTTGTGCCTTTCAAGATGGTAGCGCCTTATATCCATTTACTTTAGCGTGGCCGTGACGTAATTTACCGCTGAAAACACCGTGGAACGCACCAGAAGTTCATTCCAGGGCAATCTGTTTTGCGCAACAGCTTGTGCCTACAATAATACCTAACATTTTTTATTCCGATTTCCTTTGCCACTAAGGGAAATCCTTTCAAAATCATGCATCTGTTAGTGTTTAAACAAATCATTTTTAGCTTAAGAAGTAGCAACAAAAGAAAATTCATGCTGGAGAGATTGCTTGCAGGTGGAAAGTATTCACATGATTTGTGGGGGCAGGAAAACTACACACCCTCACGCACAATATCCGAAACCACAAATCACGTTCCCCATTGTTTACTTACTTCACCAGTAAATTTCCATGATAAGTACAAAAATACTTGAATAAATTGTTTTCCATATATTTTGTACTGGTTAAGCTGAGCTGGACCCGTTTAAAGGTCTTCAAAATGAAAGTTATCAAGAAATAAGCAGAAATAAACTAAACACTCTAAGAACCAATTAACACGCTATTTTTATCAACCACGTATATCCCGCTAGTTGTTCCAAACGTTTGGATCCTTGCCACAGACATGCATAAGATCCACTAAGTCGAGTTCGGGTTCGATCGTGACCGGAAACATATTGATTATCTCTTGAAGAAGTGCTATTGAGCAAGAACACTTCATCTAGTTAATTTTATACACGTAGAAATCATTCTTAAACAAATCAGTTTCGTATAAATCTTTCATTCTATTTTCTTGCAACTTGATAAAGCAGTACTAACTACCTATCAATAGTATCATTGAACCTGGGTTAACTATAACGAACAGGTTCTTCATACATTTAAGACTTCCAACAAGCTTGGAACAAGTTTCTAGAGTTTCAACACCCGAAGCTTTCAGTTTATCAGTTATACTCTAGACTACTAGAACTATAGGGCTATACCACGACTACAAGCGTCTCGACTCAACACTTGGTGTAATAAAACAAGTAAACACAAATTAAAATGTTTATATAGGTAACCATCTTTTATGCATTAGCTCTTCATTTCGTGACCTGCAGTATTGGAGCATTTTTTCTTTAGAGAGGGTGCTTTGCATGAAATGTAAACAAAATACTTAGCATATAACGTCTTCCTGCGAACGAATTAAATGAGACCAAAATAGAACCAAAATGAAAGACGATACATGTGCAGGCTGAAGAGCTTGGTGTTGATAGACATAATTTTTTTCTGTTATGTGTACCGACAAACTTTAATTGTTCTTTTATTTGTCAGTATAAGACTTCCTTTTCATTCTTTTATGATCGTGTCATCTATCTAATTGCATCTCCTTCGTTCTTTGAAACGAATACAATCTTTCGCGCATATTTAAAACCTCGATCAAGAACCACAAAACTTTCGAGAGATACATATTTTGTTATGTATGTCATGGGTGATTGGGGGGAGGGGTTTGGGGTACTCTAATATAGTTTGGGTGGGGGTATGCCGCTGGTTCGCGAAAGTCCTACCCTTTACTGGAGTAAATTCTGCATATGTTGTGACCCTACACTGAGATGTTTAGTGGTAGCGGGAAATATTTAGGGATAGGGTGCTATAATATATAGTTTGGGTGGGGATTGCCGCTGGGTTCGCGAAAGCCCTACCCTTTACTGGAGTACTGCAAATTTTGTGACCCTACACTGAATTACGATTTGTAGTTTGGGTTGGGGTTGCCTCTGGGGTTCGCGAAAGTCCTACCCTTTACTGGAGTAAATTCTGCAAATTTTATTGACCCTACACTGAAATACGATTTGTTCACACTATGTGTCATAGAAAAGCAAAAACATCTGAATCGATAAAAAAAAACCGGGTATACAGCGCTCTATACTAGACCAAAATTTCTATGATTACTGCACCATATCCCAGAGTAAATGGTTTGAGAACCATACCCTTTCCAGCAAGAGAGTAACCC
>JAOBAT010118202.1:0-13776 GCA_026413305.1 Hydrozoanthus tunicans
TGTTGCAAGCTGGCTTTGACCCTGTTTTCTTTTTCTACACAATTACAGAAATACGTGAAACTAAACGTTTCTGACAATTGACAAAGGATGAGTGAGCTTTAGAGCTGGAACAGTCTTCAACAGCACGAAATCCTCCAATGTAATAGGGTCTTTGTATTGTTTATTCACGTTTTATTTACCATGCCGGATCTTCAACTGTAGCGCCAAGCACATTGCTGAAAAGCTCGAAAGTCGCAGATGTCATCTCTATGCCTTTCAATTACAAATCGGAATGATAAAAGCGAGCTCCCGCTCTTAGTGCGAATTTCGGTCAGTGTAAAATTCACGAAAATTCGTCAAGTTCCAGCTCCTTCATGTCTCCTAACTTTTTTTCTTGGAAGTATTTTGCAGGCCCCACTCTGTAAGTTTACACTAATTTACTGTATCAATGTATCAGTATGTTTGATGTTTACGTTTTTTGTGATTTTAATTTGCATTGTTGTCATTCACAGTTCGTTTATGATTGTTTTAAAACTCCTTTACACCCGCCGACAATATTTGTAAATAAATTGTGCTTAGTTCTGTTAAGGTTTAATTCAATTAAACAGATATTAAAACACGACTTTTTCTTCTCTGTTGATCTGATCATAGCTTTTGTTGTCGTCGAAAATTGTTTACAGTACAGGTAATTACTTATTACAACCCATTTCGTGTTGTATTTGGTGCTTTGGCGATTTATCTCGTTGCTCTTCAGTTAGCTCCATGAATCGCCTCTTTCGTTACTTAGTGACGATTACATCTTCTATGTTTATGTCAGGGAAGCAAAATTCCAGACCAAATTGTGGTAGTTCCTCGTCGGATTCTGCAATTTATTTTTTCAGGAAAAAACCCGCGATGACGTATGCAGACACACTCTATTCGGATTTAGAGTGCGTCACCAAAGCCAATCAAAACGCGCGTTATATCTGCTTTATTTTATAATCGACATTATATAAAAACTCTTTACCTAATATACAATAATGAAATGATGATATTAGTAATAGTAATAATAGTAATGATAATAACAACAATAATCTTAGTAATATTATTATGATAACAAAAACATATATATGAATGGTTATATAGTTGTTTTTTGACACTTCAATAATGAATCAACCTAATTTCGGATCGTAACCTAATCTTGTCGAAAAGGAGACAATACTAACGTCTTATCGCCCAAGGTCGCGTACGGTGTGGCGAAAGAGGACTGCAGAAAAAATGTTCAAATTCGGCAAAGCCGTGGATCGAATTTTGAGCCTCGCGCTTGGCAGTCAGAGATCTTATCAATCGAGCTAAGCTGGCACACGCAAAGTCATTTTTGTAAAGAGAAAACGAGAATCTATTTTTTAGAATAAATCTTGAAGATAAAAAATGAATTTCTCCCAAAAAGACTACAACAAAAGTTGAATCCTAGTTGGGATAATTAATTGACTTGACATTTCCCTTTTGTAGGACCGAAAGAGTAAACAAGTTTGAGAAAATAGTTCATTAACGCGTACACTGAACTATTATCTTTCAGAATTTCTTCAAGGATGAAAAAATGTACGAAGAACACCTCAGTAACCTTCTGGAAACACGAATGGATGAAGACATCGTTGTAGAGGAAAGTTTAATAAAAAACATCGAGTCTCGTTTCCTGGCTGTGAAAGAGGAGGCACCCAAGAGGTGGCTGAAACTAGCCTACGAGAAACAGAAGAACAAGACTGTTACTTTGTTGAACTCAGCAAGGCAGCAGTTATCAAGTCAGCCAACCAAGTTCTCCTCACAAGAAAATGTTGAACAGGTTTTGAGAGATCATTCGGTATGTATAGTTTTGTGAGTTGTAAAGATCACGTAGTATGTTAAGTCTTGTGGTTTGTGGAAGAGAAATCACGTGGTGTGTGCAGACTTGTGATTTGATGTATAGATCACGTGGTACGTGTAGCCTTGTGATTTGAGATCACGTGGTATTTGTAGTCTTTAGATATGTTATAAAGTACTTTAAACTATGACGGGTGTGGTAACGTCCAAAACAGGCTGTTGATGATGAAGGGTATGAACCTTGGACAGTAGGACTAGAGACCGCAGACCCATGAGAGGAGAAAAGAAAAGGTGTGATTGTAGGAGCCAGGTTAAGTAAAAGTCAAATCATAAATAGGGACTAACGTGTGTGAACATGTTGGGAGTAGTAATTGAGAGGAACCTGTTCCATAAAGCGATTGAAAGCTGCTAAAGAGAAAGATGTTTTTTTCTTTTCCTTAACAGACGTTTTTTCACGAGAAGAAGCATTTAAAAAGTTGTAAAAAGTCGGTTCAAAAGCTCTCTTCAGCTGCCCTTGAATACGTCAATGTGCTTAGAGACTCGCAAAAAGTTCCAGTGATCGATCTCTCTCGTAATACAGAAGAACAATGGCGTAAGTTGGTTATGGATGTCACCGTTCGTGAGAAACTGTTAGAGGAACTGCAAAGGAAATGGAGGACATTCAACACTTTGCTTGCTGCAGTTTCGAATTGGATTCAGAAAGCAGATGTATTGATCGGAGGCTTTGATCTCAAGAAATGCAAAGTATGTTCATAGTTGATACGAAAATTTATCACCTTGTACAACTACTGAGGAAAATTTGTCTTATTGACACAAGCATCTTTTTCTCAGAAGAAAAAACTTCTGAGTCCCTAACGGGAATGCAACCCATGACCTTCTGGTTACCGGTCAGCCACTGAGCTTGATGGGTAGAGTGTCTGGCTGGTAATCAGAGGATTGTGGGTTTTATTCCACTAAGGGACTCAGAAGTTATTTTCTTCTGAGAAAAAGAAGCCTGTGATAACAAAAAAATTCCTTCAAAAGTTTATAGTTCAAAGTTGTTTAAATTCAGAACCATATTTTTGGGTGGGGAAATTCCTTTTTGATACATTTTTAATCTTGGCTATAACAAAGTTCATATGAGGGACAAAGTTACTTATAGGCATGTTGTTCGACTACTGATTCGGGTTTTGGTTTTGGGTGTTTGAGTCAAATTTAAATACGACGTCACGACCAGTTATGTGATCAAGGACTCAGCAGAGTTCGAAAGCTTATAAAAAAATTTTCTCTGAATTTATCCAGCGTATTTAAGGTCAGGACTATTTCATTAAGTAATTTCTTTTTTAAGGAAAAATTAGCGGTTTTCGTAGAATACAGTTTAAATTTTCTATGGAGAAATTCCAAAATTTAAAGCTTAAATGAGCATCTTCAAGGTTGGAAACAAGAAATTAGGTTAAATAATCAATCCTGGGTTAGTGTTATTCGGCCTTAAACAACTGGGCGTAAGCTTTTACGAAGGGTTTCACAACTTTATTTTGTTTTTGTGATTAATTTAATATGCAGTTTCTCGAAACGCCTTTTAAAAAACTGAAAGGCGTGCCTTTTCTTTGTCTTTACATTAAGTAAGTATTGTCTTTCTTTTCTGGAAATTTGAAATTGGAATTTTTTTTTCAAGGAATTCTTGAAGAACATCGAGAAGATCCAGGCCGATGCAAACACAGTTCACGACTGTAGCAAGACAATCCTAGCAAACTGTCTTGATCGTGTGAAATTTGACGTTAGCCAGCAACTTCACAGCATGGATCGACGCTTAAATCGGATAATTCGTCGACATTCGCGGCTTATGAAGTGTGAACGGAAAAACGCCAAGGTTGACAAGTTTGAAGATTCAGTTGATGGCATCATGGATTGGATTTACGACACAGAGATGTTGCTGGGAGTGATGGTGGAGAGTACACACGCAGCTGTAGCGGCCATGGTGGAGAAACTTGAGGTTTGTAGAAAAACAACATTTAGAACAAATAGGGAAGTTGATCAGCTCAATTGTTTAGACACGTAACACCAAGGAGCACGTAAATTGCTGTTTAAACTTGCGTACGTGTTTATCAAAGGACAGACCACAGCACCGGGTCCAAACCTTCCTCTAATTGATTAGTGGGTGGGTCCATTAAAGTCCCCCGTTAGACATGCCGGAGAGTACTATAAACGTAGAGTACTGTAAAAGCCCCTGGGGGGGCTTATTTTTTGTTTTTTGTGACCTTTTAGATGTGAGTCTTATTAGAGACGGCCAAGGCTGAAACACACCATAAAGTCCAGTTACCAAGCATATTTAGGAGCAACTAGTGCTTGTGTTCCTCTGAAATAGCGGAGTGGTTGGTGCAGTGGTAAGATCTCTGCCTCCCAATCCTGAGGTCCCCGGTTCGATCCCCGGCCTGGTCGAGGTTTGAATGTTTGGGCAACCTTCTTTCCCGCTAAAGGCCACTCAGCTTTCCATCCATCCGGGGTCGGTCAATGAGTACCAGCACTGCATGGATCGCTTTGAAGCAGCTGCCTGAGGTGCCTATATGGTTCTGGTCCGCTGGGGGTAAACTGATCATTGAAAGCGCCTTTTAGCATTCATTTGGAAAAGGCGCTATATAAATGCACCACTTTATTTTTTTTACCTCTGGCATTATTATCAGCACCATTTCAAAACTGAAACAGTTACAATGCTAAAAGCCAAAGACTGAAACACACCACGAAGTCCAGAGACCGAACAAATTCAGGAGCAACTAGTGCTTGTGTTCCTCTGAAATAGCGGAGTGGTTGGTGCAGTGGTAAGATCTCTGCCTCCCAATCCTGAGGTCCCCGGTTCGATCCCCGGCCTGGTCGAGGTTTGAATGTTTGGGCAACCTTCTTTCCCGCTAAAGGCCACTCAGCTTTCCATCCATCCGGGGTCGGTCAATGAGTACCAGCACTGCATGGATCGCTTTGAAGCAGCTGCCTGAGGTGCCTATATGGTTCTGGTCCGCTGGGGGTAAACTGATCATTGAAAGCGCCTTTTAGCATTCATTTGGAAAAGGCGCTATATAAATGCACCACTTTATTTTTTTTTACCTCTGGCATTATTATCAGCACCATTTCAAAACTGAAACAATTACAATGCTAAAAGCCAAAGACTGAAACACACCACGAAGTCCAGAGACCGAACAAATTTAGGAGCAACTAGTGCCTGTGTTACTCTGGAATTACAACCAGCACCACTTTAAAACTGAAACAGATACACTGTTGACAAATTATATTTTTAAAAGAATACTCCTCATGTTTCGTTTCCTTCGTCCTTGTGTTGAGATTGGATGGGTTGAGGGGATCCTTATTAGAGGGTGAAGGGCTTATTTTAAAAAATTTGAAGCTCTAGATAGGAGAGTTATTAGAGAGGGGGGCTTATTAGAACGTTTAAGATAATATTTTCTCGGTAACAAACTTTAAGCATCTCATTAACATTCTTAGATGAGCTGTAAGTATAGTCAGTTTGATTTCCAAACGTCGTTTACTTATCAATGAAGGGTTTTTTGTTAAGGCAACTGAAAGAGAAATCGAAAACTGTGAAGCAAATGTAGCGTCGCTGAATCGTTCAACCAAGACACTCTTGAAAGACTTCAAGACGGACATGGCATCATCGGTGAAAGCAACCTTATCAAACATCAGTCGACGCTTTGAGAAGATCAAGTCTACCCTCCCCCATCGTCATCTACTCATGAAACAGATCGTGCCTCAGTTAGAAGCTTTTGAGAGCGGGTTTGAAGAAGAAATGAACTGGATTGTGAACGCGTTGGAAACGCTTGATTCTTGCAGAACAGCAAGCTCCTTAGAGGAAGTGGATGCTGAGCTCAAGAAGTACAAGGTGTGGTTTTGTTTTAACTGTTTAAGATAAGTTCCTGGATACTTGATACTCGTACGATTATATACGCACCCTTTTATCTACCTGATCTAATGCAATGTTACACTCCAGTAAGAAACCTCCGCTCATCCTCTGCTTTCCTACTGCAACCTAAAAGATTCAGCTTAGCAACATGTGGCCCTCACGCATTCTCTGTCTCAGCGTCGGAACTCTGGAACAAACTACAAGAAAACATTAAATTCTCTTCGAGTACTGACAAATTTAACAGAGCTCTTAATACCTATCTTTTTGAAATAGCTTTTTCATAAGTTGTAGTTCTGCGTTATTGTTATTATTCTGATACGTATACTTTTTCGATAGACTATAGATTAAGTGGGTTTAGAAACTTCCAAAAAGAACTACGTCATCGTTATACCACCATTATCATCATCATCATCTACATCAGTCATCAAGTTATGATGAAAATTTTCATCCATCCAGTTAAAAAAAATCAGTATTATTCTAAACCTGTTTCTTACTGGACTTAAGAAAATTTGCAACATGAACTAGTTTGAGGGGTTAACTTACCTCCTTCATTAGGTTACTGATGGTTACGTGACCTTACGTATGTTACCATCTGTTGGCCACAAATTGTTTTTCAGGGGCCGGTTCTATTTTCCTCCTATCCGAGGCCTGGTAACGAGAGCGCTCGAATGTAACATGCAGGGTTCGTAGGGGCCCTGGAAATCCTGGAAAACCCTGGAAAATTTTTGAAGCCCTGGATATCCCTGGAAACCCCCGGAAAAGCCCTGGAAATTTTCATAGAATCTTCTTGGAAAAACTAGATTTCCCAAATGATGCATTGTTTTTCGTTTCAAGTAACAACTAAGACTTAAAGCTTAATTTTTTCATGTCGTTATATTAAGTCCAATAAATACAAATTTACTAAAACGTTGTCTGAACAGGTGATTTTGTACGTTAGTATTTTCATTCTTGGTTTAAAAAGTCCTGGAAAAAAATTAAAGTGTAGCCCTGGAAAACCCTGGATTTTTTAAGTTCTGAAGGTGTACGAACCCTGAACATGGTAGGTTGACGCCATGTCACGCAATGTATTAGATAGATTTAGCAAAGACAACGTGACTTCTTTTTACCTGCGCACGCACAGTTAGAGGTCAGGAGAAGAAGACGTCATTTTGTGAACAGAACTTGAAAGCATCAAAATACCGTCCCGAAACACAACGCGTCGTGTACATTGCAACGTCTCAGGACCTCGTAAACAGATGTCACGTTGTCGTCGCTTTGTGCTTTGCTAAATCTATCTATTATGGTGGATCGGCACGCGTCATGTCACGAGCATTACACGAGGTGGTTCATTCTTTTGCCATCGAATGTCGACCTCGGATGTCTGTATAAAAAAATGGAAGTTTTGCAGGAGTCTGAAAACCAAACACAAGCCAAGCTTTTAGTGCAATGAAGGAGAAAGAAAAGCTCAAAGGTGTTCGGCAGCTCTTTACTGACTCTACAGTTACTACTAGTAGTGAAAAGTACAAACTGTGATTTTGTTGTGTACTTCAGGAGGTGTTCTCAGACCTTGAGCGCCACAGCCAGTTTGTTGAATCAAAGAACCAGCAACACCAAGCCATAAAGAGCAGTTTAACGGAAAATATTGATCCGACCCAGATACAAGAGAAGGTTGTGTCTCTCAACGCCAAATGGAAGGTTGTGAAGACAGGTGCTGAAACGCACTGTTCTCGGTTGGACCAGTGTTACAACCTTCTACAGCAATTCGAGAATTGTGCAAAGGATATGAGAAGCTGGACATTTGAGTCTGATTTGAGTCAGGTAGCCATCAATGTTTACAAATAACAGTTTTTTAAACTTTTGAGTAACTTAGAAGCTTGGGTATGCAGTTACAATAGTTGAACTCCTTTTGAAGACGGTTGTGGTTATTGCAGCAGTAGCATTAGTAATAGCTTTGTTGTAGTAGAAGAAGTAGTAGTAGTAGCAGTAGTAGTAGCAGTAGTAGTAGCAGTAGTAGTAGTAGTAGTAGTAGAAGTAGAAGTAGTAGTAGTAGTAGCAGTAGTAGTAGTAGTAGTAGTAGTAGTAGTAGTAGTAGTAGCAGTAGTAGTAGTAGCAGTAGTAGTAGTAGTAGTAGTAGCAGTAGAAGTAGAAGTAGTAGTAGTAGTAGTAGTAGCAGCAGCAGTAACAATAGCAATAGCAGTAGCAATAGCAGGAGCAGTAGTTTTTGAGTTGCCATTTTTCTACTTGTCATGCTAAACTACTAAGAAACTAAACTTAATTTTTTTTCCACAGGCTTCGGACGAGGAGCTTGATAATATCCAAGCTTTGTGCAACCACATGATGGAAGTACACGAGCAGCTACAGGATCTTTTCCCCAGTGAGCAAGTAAAAAAGCGCCTGAAAGTATCCGCCGAGTACATCGAGCAGGAGTGGGGGGAAGTGTACAACCGTGAGAAATCGAGGTTGTTGCGGAAACACTTTGTAGAAATCAAAAGCGAGCTGGAAAGTGAGCTGTTTCGGTTGGAGCAGGAACAAACGGCCATGAGTTCACTTCTGAAGAGTAAAGGATATAGCAAGGAGTTGCACCAACGGTGTAAGGTGAGATTTTTCATCATCATTGTTGTCGTCATCATTCATTAACGTCATTATGATCATCACTGTCATTTTCTCTTAAAGATGATAGCATTTATAAAGGCATTAACAGCAATAGTGATAATAATAATGAGAACGTATGAACCAGTTGGTAAAACCCTATAAAGCGACAACTCGTTTTGCTTGCCTTGAAGATTAGAAATGGTTGGTGTCATTCCTTTTTACTTTTTGAGGTGTTGGGCGCAATAAGATTTAATTAAGGAAATCAGTTTAGTGCTAAACTAATCATTCGTTTTGCTAGTCTTCGTAAGTAAAAAATGACTGATTTTATCAAGCGTAACTTTTGAACCCTACAAAGTGACCATTAATTTTGCTTGCATTTGAAGAGTAGAAATGAACGGTGTTATTCATTCTAACTTTTGAGGCATTGATGAAACCCTATCAAGTGACCATTCACTTTGCTTGTCCTGAAAAGTAGAAATGATTGGTGTTATTCATCCTAACTCTTGAACCAGTTGATGAAAAACTATAAAATTACCATTCATTTTGCTTGTCTTGAAGAGTAGAAATGATCGGTGTTATTGATTGTACATTTTCAACCAGTAAGTATGGCAAAGGATAATTCTGAAACTAAAATTAGAACTTAGTTCGTTTTTGCGATAGATCTAAATAAAAGTGCTTTACATTGTTATTTTAATTTGCCAATGAAATATTACCTTTTGATTTAAGGACGTTTTCGATGATGGCGACATGGATGACGTTTTCAGCAACCGTCTTAATAATTTAAAAGGTGCAATCGAGAAACTGAAAGTTCACCAAACTGGAGAGGAGTTAGAGGAACTTGGTAACAGTTTAGATTTGAGGCGGGAAAATTTATCTAGTAACGTGGATGCCCTGTTTGCAAATCTGCAGTCGACGGCCAGTAGTGTCGAGAAATACAACCAAAGTCTTGGCCTGCTAGTTCGCTGGGTGCAGTCTTTGGAATCTTGTATTGAAAGTTTTGGAAACATTGGGGAGTATGACGAGTTCTTAGCGGTGCTCAAAAAATTTCAGGTTTGAAGTTTGACTTTCTTTCCTGTTTGAATCAGCTCCATTGAAATGAAGGATAATTTAATGCTTAAGTTATCATATATTTTGCTGGTCTTCAAGAGTAGAATGATTGATGCTATCAATCGCCGTAACTTTTGAACCAGTTGGTAAAACCCTGTAAAGCGACCACACATTTTGCTTGCTTTGAAGGGTAGAATAGATTGGTGTTATTCATTTTAACTTTTAAACCAGTTAATTAATAAAGCGACCATCCACTTTGCTTGTCTTGAAGAATGATCGGTGTTGTTCATTTGAACCAGTTGATGAAACTCTATAAAGTGGTCATTTGTTTGCTTCAATGGAAGAGTAGGAGAATTTCCTAATCAGTCAGAAGTTGAAATTTTAGCTAAGAAATTATTCGTGCTTATGACGAGTGTCTATCGTGGTTTGAATGCCGTAGAAAGTTTTAAGATTAATAATTAAGTATTCTGAGGTTACTCTTCTTATATCCCGTTTGTCATACATTGGTTTTGATATGTGGTGGTTTCAAGACAGAAAACATTATCCACTTTTATCACTATAGAGTCTTACTGCAGAAGTGGACTATAACCTTCTGGCCTTGGAGGGAATTCACCAAGTTGCTGAAGAAATATTACAGCATTCTCAGCAGACAGAGGTCAAAGATCAAGTTAAGTCTGTAACTAGTCGCGTACACAGCCTTCTCCCCTCCATTGGAACTGCCAAAGACAATTTGACGATGATGCATCGTTGTTTTCTGTATCAAAAGACTGTTCAGGAACATTCCATGTTTTTGAAGGAGGTTCACAGTCGGCTGGAGGTGGAGTATTGCATTGATAGTCTGGAGGATGCTGTAAAAGAGATGGAAAATCTGAAGGTAAGTTAGTTCAGTTGGTAAGGCGCCAGTCTGTCGTGCGGGAGGCCCGGGTTCGATTCCCGGTGCCGGACCTTCACTCAGAGTCTTAAAAAAATAAGCGAGGAGAAGGTGCTGCTTTTGCTCTAACATCTGCAAATGGTTAGACCTTCGCAACAGCATTAAATGGTGCATTTCAACGCTCAGCTATCGTGTTCACTATTATCTTTTTGTCGCCGTCGTCGGCGTCGTTATTGCTTAATTAGCGGGTCAACCACGATGTCGAGGGTTCATTCCACCTGAACTCAAGGTGGCTCTTTCGATAAAAGAAACAAAAAAATTGAAATACAGAAGCATAAGCCAGAGTAGAAGAGAACTCACGGCAGATAATTAACAAAAAATGATTTTACAATATTTGTTCATTCTACGATATTTTGAAAACCTGCTGTTTAACAGCCGAAACGTACATTGCTAATCCTCACCCATTAAATCACAAAAAGTTAAATTTTCCAATTTACTTTTCAAACCGCCGCCTGGTTAGCCCAGTTGGTAAGGCGCCAGTATATCGTGAGGGAGGCCCGGTTTCGATTCCTGGTCGGACCTTGAGGCTTCACGACCTTCAGGTTTCACTCAAGCCCAGGTCTTAAAATATATGAGGAGATGCTACCTTTATTTAAACATCTGCAAATGGTTAGACCTTCGCGTCTTCTCGTATAAGGGCGTTAAACTGTAGGTCCCGGATGGCAGACCTCGATGGGAACCTCAAGTCCTATTGCCAGTTCTTTCGTGACTGCTTGAGTAAAAAATGTGGTAAAAACAAAACAAAACAAAACAAAATCGCATTTACAAGTTTGTTGACACGTTTTCAACTTATGTAACATTTTTCTCGAAGAACGTCTTGCTTTTGCCTGAAGTGGTTAGTAGCTTACGTTTTGTAGAACAGACCTCCTTACTTTAAATCTGAAGTTCTTGCTTATTAAGACTTTCCGCTACGATTCCCAAGTAGATTCTGCCTTTTTTCGAGCTAGAAGATCATAAAGCGTCGTTTTTGTTAATATTACCGAATCGTCAAAAGTTTTCAATTTATAATTATTATACTGTGCCGCTGTTTTGCTTGCTCAGCGTGTCTGCCTCTCGTTATTAATGTGGTATTGTCAGTTATTATGCTTTTATAGATTTTGTTGGTGTTCATCAAACTTTTGGTTAGCAAAGTGCAGTGTATTTCTAATCACGAGAAGTTTGTTTGGTATAAGTTAAAATCTCCCCTCTATTTGTATAGCCTTAATTTCTCGTATCCAACAGGGTATCCACTGTTCCCTGGAAGATCACCGACAAAAAATTGAAGAAGTAATCACTGAAGGTAGAGAGCTCTCAGACGTACAAGGAAGAATGGATTTTGTCCCGTGTCAAGTGACAGAGCTTGAAAACCAATGGGAGAAGGTGGTAAAAGAATGCGGCGATCGCCAAGATGAGTTGGAACATCTCCTTGACAACTGGAGGGCATTTGGTGGTGGCATGTGCAAGTTCAAAGAGATTCTCGCCCAGGGAGAAGTGGATCTAACACACAGAAAGAGCGTTAACATCTCCGTCATTGACATTATCAAAGCTGAGATTGAAGAGATAAAGGTATTGTGAACTCCGTTCTTCGGCTTGACTAAAAAATTGATTGTCGAAGAGTGCTTGTGTAGCTTGTTTCTGTAGTTCACTAACTCCCAAAGAAAATTGCTATAATGAAAACTGTGGCAATCTTTTTGCTTGCCCATTACTCACGAAAAGTCAACAGTCGCTCGTAGAAACGCATAGATACACACTATATCTTCAAATATAGCATACAGTGTGTTCTTATTAGGTAAAGGTAAAGGTATCTGTATATAACGTCAGTAGTTCCTTCAGCTCTCAGAGAGTGCTGGTATCAGTGGAAGCCGACGGTGCGCCCTTTACCCCCTCCCTCTGTCAGTGCTCCGTTTTACGGGTGTTCAAAGCTACAGCTACACTGATCAGAAGAAAGTCGAAACAGACGTGCAGCCACCAGTAATCGAACTGGGGACCTCTAGCTCCGAAGGCCGCGCACTAAACAAATGAGCTATACGCCTGTTACAAGGACGAGTTTTGAAAATTCTGGCTTTTTGTGTGGGTTTTTGGCGATGTAAGGTTTGCGAGGTATTTTTGTAAAACGTAAAGCCTCCATCTTGTTGAAAAACTTTGCCATTTTTTCAGCGGTAGTGTATAAGAGCGTCGAAAGAAAGCCTGTTTGCAAACACAAAGGAAATAAATAAAGAGGAAACGGTTACTGTTAACAAACAATGAGACTGTTTACATATTTTGCTTTTTAGAAACTGAGAGAAGATCTTAAACAAAGCCTCGGCTTGTACGACTTTGTGTTCGAGCTGGGAGAGAAACTGAAACTCAAAGCTAGCGTAGAAGGTGAAGAGAGACTGGAGGAGCAACTCAACAGTGCTGCAGCTCTGAGAAAGTCTTTGTTAGATGAACTTCGCCAACATTTGGGCCACCTCAACCGGCTTGCACAGCGCTGGCAGGGCTTCCAACAGCAGATGGACAGCTTTGAGCAGTACATGGAGAAGATCGACTCCAGATTGACACATAGACGGGAAAGCAAACTGTCACAAGAATGGTTGACCCAGGTGAAGGTGAGCTTAGAGTTTAATGCAGTGTATCTTTCATTATTAAGTTTTCAATCTCGAATATTGAGATTCGCGCGTTCTGAATCTCGGTTATCAGCTCATATTCGGAGTTCACCAAATATGGAAACTGACTGTAGTGTTTGCAAAGCCAAAAAATAGGTTGGGAATAAAATTTAGCTGTTATTTTTAAGTTCGGAAGAGTTTAGAAAACTAATTAAATTTAATAAAACAATTATTTCATTCGCGCTTGTTGGATATGAGATGATTTATAGCCAACTCGGCGCTTTTCAACTGCCACTGTCATTGCCACTACAACCATGACTACCAACACCACTGCTACTGCCACTGCCATTACCATTACCACTACCACTGTCACTGCCACTACAACCATGACTACCAACACCACTGCTACTGCCACTGCAATTACCACTACCACTGTCACTGCCACTACAACCATAAATACCAACACCACTGCTACTGCCACTGCCATTACCACTACCACTGTCATTGTCACTACAACCATAACTGCCAACACCACTGCCATTACCAATACAACTGTCATTGTCACTACAACCATAACTACCAACACTACTGCCATTACCACTACCACTGTCATTGTCACTACAAGCATAACTACAACTAGATTTGCCACTACCCAGGCTTTGGAGTGATCCTACTTTTCCTACTATTTCCTACTTTTTTGACCCTTCTCCTATTGTTCCTACTTTTGTCTTGAAATTCCTACTATTTCCTACTTTTTCCTACCTTTTATATGCCGCAATTTCAACAAATAGGGAGTAGGGAGTGAGCCTTGCAGGTGTTCAGGTTTGAAGCCTGGACCACATGTCGCAAGGAAGATTTCTTGACGAACAAATGTTCATCTGGCAAGTCCAGTCCAGATGGCTCACACTCGTAACAGCAGTGAAACGAGTCACAGGCAGACTAGAAGCAGTTCATCAGTACTT
>JAOBAT010118213.1:0-13774 GCA_026413305.1 Hydrozoanthus tunicans
GGGGGGAACTCCATCAATAGTCACTTCAATGTAATTGCACAAGACCCTTAAATTATTCCATTCATACTTGTTGGATATAAGATGATACAAAAATTAAGCCAATGCGGCACTGTGCACCTCTTCAGCTATCTACCATCCATATTCAATGCACACTCTTGGAATAACTGCTAATTTTAACAGAAAGCTAAGTTTCTTGGCTTGAATTGTTAGTTACATAATTCAGGCAGGTTTTGTGAAAGAGGAGTAAGTACTTTCACAATTTAAATCATCCTCCAACCCTTTTAGTCCCAGTTGTATTGGTAAATTCTCCCAAGTAGGGCCCTTACTTTTCACTGAACACGTTTGGGAGAATTTTACTTTTCATCTTCAGGTATTCACTTTGTTTGATTAATTTCAACCTTCTCATTACTGGTTATCTTATTTTGCATGTAACCTATAAGGAGAAATTGGAAGATGATAACTGACTGGGATTTAAAGACTAAATAATTTCAATTGTCAAGCAAGTGTCTTTTCTGTCTATCATTGAAGTTTCTTTAATTTTTCAACAAGCTTTGAACAACAAAACAAAATTTCTGTACCTCACCTTTCACTTTCTCCCAGCCACTTGGACACAAGATCTGATGATGATACTGACATAAAAGTAGAGTTGTTTGCCTCTGTGGCCACAGCTTTTGCAAGATAAGATTTACCAGTTCCTGGTGGCTTGAATCATAACAGATTTATAACAGTTTTTTATTTACCAGTAACATACAATTACAAATTAAAGTAGGCTTCACTTTACAAGTTTCTTACAAATGTGGAAGGCACAGGAAACAACCAATAGGGGCTAACGAGTTCCTACACCTTGCCTTAGATTTTAACATCAAAAAAGTGGAGACACCCATTAACAGTTTTTTTTATTTACTAGTGACTTAAGATTACAAATTAGAGCAGTTTCATTTTACAGGTTTGTTACAAATGTGGAAGGTGTAGGAAACAACCAATAGGGGCTAACAAGTTCCTGCACCTTACCTTAGATTCTAATATCAAAAGAGTGGAGGCATCTAGTGCTAAACAACCTAAATAAATGGATACAGACTAATTATAGATTAAGACGGAAAAGAGCATGCTACACAGAAAGGTGAATCGACTGTGCACAAAAGAACATGGTGAGCACGATATGTAGAAGTTTTAAGATGACACGATATACTTTTTGAACTCTTTCTTAAAATTGAAAGTGATGAACTGTTTCAAATTATCAGAGGAATATCATTCCATACTTCTGTAGCTGAATGTTTGAATAAACTTGATACCAAATTTACCAAAGCTTGTGTTTGTCTTGTCATTAAGCTTTGCAAATAAGTTTTTCAATCAATTTGACTTGATTTCATTTCTTTTGCTCAGGGAGTAAAGTTCCCACCAGGTCAGCAATTTGGGGACTGTGTACAGCAAGGTTTAACATCCTCATTCGAGAGGTTGCCACTGAAGTCTTTAACATTTGCAGATGTTGAAGCAAAGGCAGCATCTTCTGCTTTACCAACTGGACTAACCAATAGGCAGCGGTAATGGAATTTGAAGTTTTGTACTCTAGAAAGAAGTTGCAGGACAACTGATATTACAGTAAGACTAAAGGTCTCTTTCCAGGTCTCTCACTTAGGGTCTCCAGTTTAGTTTGAAGCAGTGAGCATCCAAAGATATCCCAAGATACTTATTTAGGTAACATTAAAACAATCAACTTTTCTAAGTACATACTATACACTCAGTGAAACAAAAAGAAAATTACCCCATATAACAGAATTCCTCTCCATGGAGTTCTTTTTCCTGTAGTTAACACACAAAAAAGGTTAAAATGGTTTGCATCATTTTATTTTCAGATAACCTGGAAATGAAGTTACGCCTCTTTTGCACCCCACTTCATTTTAGTGTTTGGTCCCCTTTCTTAATTCCAGCATTTTCCATTTAACTTGTTTAAACTCTTGGGTGTTACAGCTAAAAACTAAGTGCATATTTGAAACTTAGTGTTGACCATTTATCATCTAATAACTAGCAATAAGAAATACCTTTACTCAAAAGTTTTTGGAAGGGAGGGGTGGGAGGAAGGCTTGCAGTGATACTCCCTCCCTCCCCTGCTCCTTTACACTTACACCAAGGGGGGGGGTTTAAACCCAACAGAACTCAACACTTTTTACACCCTCAAATGAAGTCTTAACAAACAAATGATTTAATTTAACATTTACCAGAAAAAAAGTAAAAAAAAACAATTATTTTTAGGATCCTTTACATGAACTTCATATTTTTTTTTATTAAAGATACATTATTTCAGTTGAACATGAATGTCAGTTACAGAGTATAAATTGTAGCAAAGTTGACTTATCAGTATCCAAGTTTATTTTTTTCATCTTTAATTTTGGAATTTTTAAACCTGTGAATGGATTTATAACCATATGCATACTATACTGACTGCATTGTAAGTAGTACTACGTACAAATGGACTACTTGGCTAGAGAAAGGATTATTATTACAGTTATAATTAAATAAAAAAATAGTTTAAAATAACTTATTTAAATTCTTGTAAAATAAATACTACTTTAATTACATTCATTGATTAATATCATCTGGGAATCTTAACTGGTTTTAGGTGACAATAACTTATATTTCATAAATCAAATTGAGGCAAATGAAACAAACCTGTGAAGAGATGTGGAAACTTGATAGGTAATATTACTGCTTCTTTTAGAGCCTCTTTGGCCGAGTCTAATCCAGCGATATCAGACCACTTGACATTTGGCTTTTCCATTACAATTGCACCTAGAATAAGATTAATCAACAAGAAATTAACAGCAAACAAACATCCTCTACATAGTCCTTCCTTTGTATCACCAGTGTTCCAGCAAGCTGAAAGAATTGACAGGGAGCCCTGCCGTAGAATATAACAACAGCTGCTCCTAGTATCTGCGCTCTCTTTGGGCAGTTACAAACTAAGCAAGCATGAAGATGACAAGCACTGAAATTGTTTACTGGATATTTGGCTCAGAATTACAAACACTGTTTTGAGTGACTGTTCAAAATTCTTAAGACATAGAAGAATATGTATAGAGTTTAAACATCAAATTTGACTGGTAAGCGGCCATGCTCGAGTTAAAACCCACCCCCTTTTTGGACACTAGTTCTTGCACAGGGATGTTTTTTTTAACTGGAATAATTGCTGCAAAAATCGTGGTCCAACTCCCAAACTTTTCAAAGAACTTGCAGAAATTGCTGTTAGAAATAACTATATATCTGAACATTAAAACATTAAATCCCTTAGAAAAAACATGAAAAATCAAAATAAAGTTTTAATGATAGCAAAACAGTTCAAAAGTTTTACTATGAAAATTCGACCTTGCAAGCACCAAATGCTCGTGTAAGTGCCCACCACCAAACTTTTGCAAAACTTATTGCAGCAGAGGGTGGGTTCTTACTTGGTCAAACATGGTATTTTCACAAATCAGTCCATATATTGAGTTGACAAGGGCTACAATAACAATGGGTTTAGCCCCTCCAGTATCTAACTATGTAAAAAGTCAAAACTTACTATTTAGTTGGCCTCTTAGTTTTTTGCTCTCTGCGTCTTCCTCTTCGTCATCATCATCATCATCACCACCCTTCTTGTTACTGAAGGAGAAACATGAACAAAAATCTTTTACTGCTGCCAGCAGAAAAACACTTATAATAGGCCTTATGCAAGTTAATGTCAAGCTAGTCAATTTCACCCCCAAGCCTCGTATTCAAGAAATAGGTGTGAGCATTTTGCATTTTGCATGTGCACACTGTGTTCACGAAGGAATGCTTTTCATTTGTGGATGCTTTGGGATTTAATTTATGAAATATTCACACTTTTGTGATTGGAAAGCAACTTAGGCTTGGTGGTGTTTGACGTAAACATGCATGAGGCCTATACAGTATGTTTGTTATGTAAGTAAGTTCTTCTCCTTAATATACAGCAGTTTTAATTTTTCATAGTACATTCTGTCACAATCCAATAACTAGTATTACCTAGGTAACATTCGAGATATTGTTACTCTTGTAACAAACAACTTTTCTGTTAATCTTTATCCTGCCAAATTCTTAAAAATCAAAGTCATATTTAAAGTCTCAACAAAAATTAATAACAAACTGTTGAAACAACAGACATTTTGATTCAGAATCTACCTGTCAAGACAAAGAAAATGAATGTTGGTTTTAGGTTTTCAAGCAGTGGTTTAAAAGTTATCTAGAACATTATTTTAGTTTATAATGTGAAACCGTCTTAGCAGGATAAGGGTTGTTAGTACATACCAGCTCAGCTACATGCAGTTTGACTGGTTTAGAAATAGTAGATGTGAGACAATATTTACCCCGAGTTAGTAGATAATCAGACAAAACAAAATGGCAGACAGAAGTAGTCACTTCACATCAATTTCGGATGATATTGAAAAAGTTTGCTTTGAAAACACGGGATATTTAAAACAGCCTAAAGAAAGTCTGTTTTATGCCATTTATGACATTTTGTAAGTGACAAGTTGGGTTGCTCACACGCTAGTCTCACCACGCTTGGTGATTCAAGTAATAAAAGTGTTTTTTTTTCTTAAAAATCTTTTGTTTTCTTGAAAGAAAGTTTGTTGCCTTGCTGGTATTTATACTAAAACACTTATTCTACTTCAACTTTGGTGGATAGTGGCTCAATGAATATCTCTACCTTGCACCTTCAGCACTCAGTAGGTGATCTGCAACTAACAACCTCAACTGAAGTAGAATGAGTGTTAAATATCACTTCTTAAGCCCTATTGTTCTACATCATGTGGATGATTTATCAATAATTGTTATTTTTCAGTATAGTACTTAGCAACAGATGAGAATTTTTGAAAACTCTCCCAACATAAAGATAAACTTGCAGTTTACCTTCCAGATGCTCTAATCTCTACTCATTTAAACAGCTTAAAATAGATAAATTATGTTTGCTTAAATTCATAATTTGTTAGAAAAGATTTTAAAAAGAAGGAAAGTGTTGCTTATTTCGTTAAAGTAACTCTTGGTTTGTGAGATAACATGAACTGCTTTCTAAACACAACTGATAGAAAAGTTTTCAAACCTTACAACAACTTTCAGCAACAGAAATGTAAAACTTAGTAATATTAAAAGTTCAGCTGATAGAATAATAGTTTTTCTTACCCTTTTCCACCACTTCCACCATCTGCAACAGGTTTTTTCTTGTTCTTTTTTGCAACATATTGTTTGAGCTTTTCTGCTCTGTCTAAATATGTGACACACTTAGCTCGAATACTTTCTTTGGACTTCTCCCCTTGAGCTTCATCTAAAAACGTCCAAATTCACATATATAAGACAAGATTATGAATATTATCAAGAATGAGAAAAAGGGTGATGTTTCAGGAAAACTACTGAATACCCCACACTTTATTGTACTTTATTATTACCCACTCTAACACTGCCACCTTTGGAGACCGATGCTTTTCTGTTGCTGCCCCTAAACTATGGAACTCCCTCCAAAACGATTTCCATTAATAGCTTAAGTACTATTAAATCAGGTATTAAGACATGGCTTTTTAGATCCGCTTTCAATCTTAATTTACGATTTCTTATATTGCTTGTTTTTCATGATTCATTATATATTCATTATTATTATTATCATTTTTATTATCATTATTATTATCATCATAGCTATGCTTTTATCTTTCTTGTCAAGTGCTTAGAGCTTAGATTAAGCGCTCTATAAATAATTCATTATTATTATATTACTTTATTAGTGCACATTTCTCATTCTTTAAAAACCTGTTCGCATAAAAAAACAAAGAACAACAGTTGTGGGGTGTTGCATTATATTCAGTAGTTGCTCCAATATTATTTCCTAAATACTAATACTTAACAATTATGGGAGTAACTGCAGAACACCAAGTGACTAACTACCATCTACTGTTTTTTTTCCATAAGCAGGTATTTCCATAGAATGAGGAACTTACAGAAACACATCACCTTGACAACTGGTGTTCTACAGTTAAACACAATAATGTTAATAATAACACTGAAGTAAATCTAAACTTGTTCCTCAGAAAAATTGAACAAATTTTTCAAAATGATTCACTAGGTCTTGGGCTGGGTACTTCAAAAAAACTACATTTTTTTGGCTAATCAATTTTAGTTAATGCAAAGCAGCAAGTTTTTAAAGACATACACTGTATACGAGTAAGTCAGACGAACAACATGTCTCCTTAGTTAAATTAAAGTCACTTGTTTGCATTCATATAAACACCGCAAGAAAATAGACTACATCTGGACCCCAGCGAACTTTGGAAGTACATAGTTATGCAGAATTAGGTCTAAGTTGAAATGGTAACCGTCAAAAACCTAACAAATCAAAGGAAATAAAAATCGAGAACCAATTACCAAAAGCACCCGAAACAAGTCCTACTCAATTAGTTCGGGGATCGTGGAAAATTACTGATTGACAACATAAAACTTACATTTGATTGCATGCAAAAAATACTCTACTCCATGCTCGTAGAGTCGCAATGCTTCTTCGTAATTTCCAGCTTTATCTTCTTCAGTTGCTTTGGTTACAATCTCAATAGCTTTCTGAAAGGTGCAAGAAGTCAATCAGTACAAAAATTGCAGTACAGCATACCAGATAATTCAAACTTCAGTAAAATTAACTTCATCAGGTATCTTAATTTTACACCAAAGTACTTCAACATGTTGGGCTGCCTTGGAACAAGAATAAAAAGAATGAAATCACATTACCTGTAAAGTTTTTCCAGACATCACTAAATTCGCTAAAAACTACAAAAACAAAAAATTACTGAAAGTAGTCTGTCGAAGAAGCAAAAAAATGGCGTCCTTCTTCTTCCGTAACATTTACCGCATTGGGTAAACCCGCTGACCTCAATGCAGCAAGAGGAAAAAAATAGAAACGACGTCATTATTTCTATATTTTAAATTGTTTTCGAAAGTTTTAAAATATGATTTAAAGGATCAGAGAACTCTAATCGTAATTTCGAAATTCAAAAGAATAAAAAAATCCAATCCTTGGGCACTATAAACTCTTCTTCTAAAACAGAACGACATGAAAAACAAGTTTTTTCCCCAGAAAAATCTTAAACAACCATATGACGTCATTTTTGTTAACAAATTAATACTGTTTCAATGACAACAGTGACGATGCACTCTAGATTTCTGCATTTCTTTTACGAGGCTTAAAACATTTTTGTAGGACGTAGACGAAGTCATTATATTTTGCTGGTACTATTCAAGCCAAATCAAACTCTTTAAAAAATTTTTTATCATCACTATTTCTACAATACACTTGTTTAATACGGTTTTTGTGTCGGTTTAGGAGTAAATCAACGCCACTAACTACCACACTAAGTTTTGATATGGTCTGTATGACTATTTTAAAATCTATAATTCGTGTATATTTTGAATGTGCTCTTTGACAAGCATAACGTTTGTTCTTCATCTCTCACATATACTGGCGTGTCTAAAGAGACTCAAGACTCGAAAAATGCCGCCAACCGAATCGCTTTTCATTCTTTTCATTTTCTCGCAAAAGTGAAAATATTTCTCGATTTTTTTCCTCATATTTTTTCATTTAAAAATTAAAAAAACGTCAATGCGCTAGATAGGGGTATTTTTTAAGCCGGGCCTACAAACTGAAGGACGGTTTCACGTCTGAATGGCACAAACAAAAGAAAAATAACTGTGACGATGATTTACTTCAAGATAAAAGCGACAATTCAGTGCTACGTTCCACTTATTATTGGGAGGAGACAGCCGACGGTCGGACGCTCGACAACTTTTAACTAAATTTGGTCGCTCAAACTGTCGCGCCGTGTAAGCGCTTCCAGAGCACCAAAGGATGCCGGATCCCTACCCTTTGGATGCCGTTGTTTAGATCATAGATTCCGTGGATGTTGGATGCAGAGCACTTATTCCTGATTCGTATCCCGGGGGTGGGGTACTCCCTATATCGGGGTGGTAGGTATGACCGTCGTATTTTTTAGGGGTTATAATTATCGGTCCGGTATTTTTTAAGGGTTGTTAAAAGAAATTCTGTGGTAAACCAAGAGTCTGGTATTTTTTAGGGTTAAAAAACCCCAAGCTACTGGACTGCCTGCAGTCCCGTATTTTAGCAAACGTGCATACTGATAAGATGTTAAGAAAAAAGTCCTTCGACAAACGTTCTAATACGCGCACGCCTTTATTCACTGCATGTCACGAGGAGCTTTGCGCCAATCCGCTAGCTGTCAAGGGAAAATTGGTATTTTTTAGGGTAATTTTAAAACCGAGAGGTATTTTTTAAGGGGGAAATTTTTTACCCTTTGGTATTTTTTAGGGTATTTTTGGGACTTTTCCGACGGTCATCTCTACCCTTTTGACCCCGAAGTACCCCCCCCCGGGATTCGTATATATAATTCCAAAACCTGAACTGAAAATAAAATTCATAATAGTCGGAATACTTCGTGGTACTTTAAAACCTTCAAACGTACTGCTCACGTACAACCAGTAATATAAATTCTCAAGTTACTAAATCGGAAAACGTTCTAAGCTTTTCTTTATTTGTCTACCTGAAAAAGCTCGTAAGAGCAACAGTACTACAATGTAAAATTTCCTGTACGCTACCAACAGCAGAACACTATAAGGAAGTCCTCGTCTCCTGCTTTTTGGTGTAGCGCTTTTGCTATTTTAAATATAAGAAGAAAGAATCCTTTCTTAATAAATGGCCATCGCTAGAGGCTTGGCTTTCGCAAAACATTAATCAGCACACAATGCGTCATGGAATAAGTGCTTATTCTAGCTAAAATGCAAAGTTTTATTATTAATTAATGAATCTTATTAGCAATGATGCCCTACTGTATATTGCACGTTTCTGTACCTTAATGTAACATAACTTACTGTAATCTTATCTTGTATTAGTGTCCTTATTATATAAAAAAAAAATAAAAAAACAAACAATACTGCAATTAAAAACACACTCCTCCCTTGGCTCTTCTTACAACTTACTTTAAAACACTTCTGATTTAATTTCTGTTAAAAACAAATTGTCTGGATCAAATTTCAGATTCCCATCGGAACGAATGTGATACGGTCCATATTACTATTAACATATCTAACACTCGTGTTTATTTTTACCGTACTCTTTGGCAAACACCACCACGCGAATTGCTTGTCACTCTGTTCATTATTTTGCATAAGAGAAAAAAAATTCGATTTTTTTCTCACTTATTTCTTTTATTTAAAAAGTAAAAAAAAGTCAAGGCGCTGGCAAAAATCAGTTCGCGCCCTGATGATAAAGCCCAGTTTCCATATAATTGCTCCTGTCGTCAAAAAGCGTGTTTTGACATAGTTTTTTTTTGGAGCGATGCTAGCGATAAGGTGTTTCCCTATGATCGACGCTGTCGCTCCAGAGCTTAGGATAACAATATTCGAGTGCTGTTTTAAACATGGCAGTGGATGCGAACGAACGACTTCGTATACTACAAACAGGCGTTATTCTTGTTCTTAGTGCAACACAAGAGAAAGGTTTCCATTAAAAAACACACCGTCGCTGTCGTCGCGACTGTCGTTGACACAGAAATTTTTCTACCTCAGCGACGCTTGTCTCCACTGTCGCTACTACCGCTGAACAGTGTGTTTCCATATACCGCTACCGTCGCTGAAACACGAGTTTTCGACGACAGGAGCGATTATATGGAAACCGGGCTTAAGTTTTGTATCTATAGCCTGATGACGATCAAGATGATCGAAAACGTTTCCTAATTGTATATATATGTGGTACAGTGGCCACAAAATGTTATTGTGGCCACTGTAAAAATGCGTGAAATATTACGGTTGCATACATATTATAAAAACCCCAACAAAAACCTGATTTTCCAGGACTTTCAAGGACCAAGAGTGCTTTTCCAGGCCTTGATTTTGATTTTTTCCAGGACTTCAGGTTTTCAAGGACCTGTTTACACCTGAATTATAGCTCTCCAGCTGCCAACTATTTATTTCAGGATTTGTGTTCATAGCTTGATGATAATCAAAATGATCAAAAACATTTCTAACTTCATAAATATCAAAAGAGTCTTATAACACCACAACATAATTTTCATACCTATATTGGGATGGTAGGTATGACTGTCGTACTTTTTAGGGGTTAAAATTGCCAGTCTGGTATTTTTTAGAGGTTGTAAAAAGAAATCCGTGTTAAACCAAGAGCCTGGTATTTTTTAGGGTTTAAAATCGCCAAGCTATTAGCACAACATGAGGGGACTTAGTGCCGACTCGCTAGCTACCCAGGGGAAATTTTCAGCTTTCAGTTGGTATTTTTTAGGGTAATTTTAAAACCGAGAAGTATTTTTTATGGTAGAAAATTTTTAATTTTAGGGTATTTTGGGGACTTTTCTGACGGTCATCCCTACCCTTTTGACCCCGGAAGTACCCCCCCCTGGGAAAATAGGGTATACAGTCAAAGCTCTCTTAAGCGAACACCTCAGAAATTCAAAAAATTAGTTATTATTGGAGTTGGTCACTTGTGTGAGCATTTGTTATAAGGTTTGGATATATTATTATTAAGTAGTGAGTTATAAAAAGTTTTGAATACTATAAATTTAGATAATATTTAGTTATACTTGACATAGAAGGGGTTTATAAAGGTATAGTTCATGCATCCACAGAGATAAAAAAGTTAGAGTTCATTGATGAAGACTGATGGTTTAGTTGAAACTTCTGTTTGTTATTATATTTTAAAATTAAGCTTCAAAAGTCCATAATTAATTGAATTAAAAATTTTTTGTATCACTATCTTTACAAAGTTTCTGTGATCCAAGCTCTTTAACCACTGGAAGATCTTCTGCCTCTACCAGATGCTGATGAGCTTCAGAATTCTTTTTTACAAATAATGTTACACCAGACTTGTATGCTGCTGGAATTCTAATGTGGCTTGTTATCAGCTCCCTATGTTTTAGTTCTTTGCCATACAGAAGGATCAATGTTTCTTCTTTGATTACCTTCTGTATTTGTTCAAACACTTTTAGTTCTTGCCAGCGTGCATCATCACTGAAATACAGTGGATCCATGTTGGTGTCAAAATGCGATATTACATCTTCTCTTCGAACAAGCAGCACAGAGTCACTGCAAAGGGTATTATCCAGTAATTCAAAGGGCATGACTTTTAAAGGATTTAACATATGTGCACCTTTTTCACTGATACCATAAATCATCTGATGGTGCCAGGCATCTGGAATGTTGCCATTGATTTTAAGTTTCTGTAGGTTTAATGTTGCTATGGGAACAGCACCAAGACTTAGCCATTTTCTAAACCAACAATGAAGTTCTACTCTGCGCCCGGGGAAAAAGGGGAAAAATCGCCCAATAATTTGTCCATCAGTTAATTTGGTAATTCCTTGAATCATGTCTCCATGGACTGTTCCTGCGACACTTCGGGATCGTAGGTACTGTAATAATGGGGCAGTAAGGTCTCTTTTTCTTGTCTTAACCTCATCAATTGCTGACTCAACAGATGCTCCAATTCCAAAATAACTCTAATCAAAACGAAAAAAAAAATTTACATATTTACCAATAACATTCTGAGATAAGACTGAGATAAGAATTTAATATTGTTACATATTAATACCAATAACATTCTGAGATAAGACTGAGATAAAAATTTAAATTGTTACATATTAATACCAATAACATTCTGAGATAAGACTCTGAGATAAGAATTCAATATTGTTACATATTTACCAATAACTCTAAGAACTTAAAATTTGATTCTAAGTCAAAGTGGAGTGAATGCTCTGAAGTCCCTAATAATAGTCCTGGGGGGGGGAGGGAGGGTACTCCCTATATTGGGATGGTAGGTATGACCGTTGTATTTTTTAGGGGTTGTTAGATAAAATCCTGTGTTAAACCAAGAGCCTGGTATTTTTTAGGGTTTAAAATGTGAAGCTATTGAATTGCTTGCAGTCCTGTGTTTTAGCAAATGTGCATATTGAACAAGAATTAAAGACAAAAGTCCTTCAGCAAATGCCCAATTTTGTGTGAGCCTTTATTTACTGCATAGCACATTCAGTGCAACAAGAGGGGACTTAGTGCTGACCCGCTAGCTACCCAAGGAAAATTTTCAGCTTTCAATTGGTATTTTTTAGGGTAATCAGTTTAAAACCGAAAGGTATTTTTTAGGGTAGAAAAATTTTTTTCCATGGTATATTTTAGGGTAGTTTGGGGACTTCCCTACCCTTTTGACCCCGAAGTACTTCCCCCCAGGATAATAGTATAGAGCAGAATAGTGGTACAGGGTGGAAAAATCTTTCAAAATTAATAACAGTATAGAGTGGAATAGTACAATGGGGTGGAAAGATTTCAAATCCAAGTTTGTAAAAAAAACGTAATATTAATCAAAAAAAGTATGAAATAACTTTTTTCTTGGAGATGGATGCTGCTTCTTGTCAAAAATGAGGATAATTTGACAAATGTAAACACTGAGCAAAGAATATTGATAGCCTGAAAACCTGCAGTGGAGATGCGTGGCTTCCGAAACCCAGGAATCAATAAAAGCACAGTCCCATGTAAGACCTCTTATAGAGTGGAATTTTAGTCAAAAATAAATAATAGCACATATACTTCAAAGTAAGGGCTTTGAGTCGATCTGAAATTGTTCAGTTTCACTAACCAAAACATTTAAGACTGCCGTCGCCCCACAGGCAGATACTCCAACTTGCCCTCTTCCCTTTTCTTCTGCTTGTTTTTCATCCCATAGCATTACTTTGCTGGGTAAACTGTCATCGCTACCCGAAAAACAGTCAATAGTAACATCAGATAATTTCTCTTCTGACGCCATTTTGTTTGTGACACTAGGCTGAAGCACAGGTAGCCCAAGCTATATGATAACGCTAATGCATCACAGGCACCCCAAGCTTGCAGCAAGTTTAGAAAGCTGAATACTGGAATACTGGAATACTGACAACTTCCCGGCCAGTCGGCCACACAAATAAATCAAATTTAGTCAAAACTGGGGTTAAAGTTTAGTAGTCTACAGACTAAAACACACTACTGTACTTGTTGCAATAACTGGCACGATATCCGTTTTGATTATTCTTCTCAGTCAAACACTATATAATAAAAACTCACGCGTGTCTGTCACTGAACGTTTTATAATTCTATAATAAAGAATCAGTGTTCAATTTCTTCCTTCAACGAAAATACACAAAGGAAATTGATAAGTGTTGGCGGTTCAGTGCCGTAGATCTTTTTTTCTTGCCGTGATGGGGACGACGGAGCGTCACCGCCTGAAGTGGGGGCTAGTTGCCGTTGGGGCTAGCTAGGAAGAAAAACAAATATTGCCCCCCCCCCCCCCTCTTCTAGTAAGCTCCCAGTCTAGAAATAGCAAAGTTCGTATCAGATTGTTTTGACAAACGAACACAAATTATTTTTGCTCGAGGAACAAACAATTGATTCTTTACCATGCCTACGGTATGCTTTGTTTATTTGACATTGAGTGTTATTAGGATTGCAACCGATGTATCTTAGCAGTACAAGGACCTAGTAAAGATCTCGTCTTGTCTTCAAATTTAAATGAGTCCCCCCTCCTCCCTCCCAAAAAAATCCAGTTGTTTTGACAAACGAACACAAATTATTTCTGCTCGAGGAACAAACAATTGATTCTTTACCATGCCTACGGTATGCTTTGTTTATTTGAAATTGAGTGTTATTAGGATTGCAACCGATGTATCTTAGCAGTACAAGGACCTAGTAAAGATCTCGTCTTGTCTTCAAA
>JAOBAT010118224.1:2624-13773 GCA_026413305.1 Hydrozoanthus tunicans
TGGTAACCTGTTGGGATGGAACAAACTTAAGTAATGGTAACCTGTTGGGATGGAACAAACTTAAGTAATGGTAACCTTTTGGAATGGAACAAGCTTAAGTAATGGTAGCCTGTTGGGATGGAACAAACTTAAGTAATGGTAACCTGTTGGGATGGAACAAACTTAAGTAATGGTAACCTGTTGGGGTGGAACAAGCTTAAGTAATGGTAACCTGTTGGGATGGAACAAGCTTAAGTAATGGTAACCTGTTGGGATGGAACAAGCTTAAGTTATGGTAACCTGTTGGGATGGAACAAACTTAAGTAATTGTAATCTGTTGGGGTGGAACAAGCTTAAGTAATGGTAACCTTTTGGAATGGAACAAGCTTAAGTAATGGTAGCCTGTTGGGATGGAACAAACTTAAGTAATGGTAACCTGTTGGGATGGAACAAACTTAAGTAATGGTAACCTGTTGGGGTGGAACAAGCTTAAGTAATGGTAACCTGTTGGGATGGAACAAGCTTAAGTAATGGTAACCTGTTGGGATGGAACAAGCTTAAGTTATGGTAACCTGTTGGGATGGAACAAACTTAAGTAATTGTAATCTGTTGGGGTGGAACAAGCTTAAGTAATGGTAACCTGTTGGGATGGAACAAACCTAAGTAATGGTAACCTGTTGGGATGGAACAAAGTTAAGTAATGGTAACCTGTTGGGGTGGAACAAGCTTAAGTAATGGTAACCTGTTGGGATGGAACAAGCTTAAGTAATGGTAACCTGTTGGGATGGAACAAGCTTAAGTAATGGTAACCTGTTGGGATGGAACAAGCTTAAGTAATGGTAACCTTTTGGGATGGAATAAGCTTAAGTAGTGGTAACCTGTAAGGGCGGAACAAGCTTAAGTAATGGTAACCTGTAAGGGCGGTACAAGTAAGGTTGGTAACCTGCTTACCGCAAAATGGAGCTTTGTGGTTAGTAGGTAGTACTTCCCGCCAATCCGAGGTTTTGTTGAGTGGTACCCAAAGGAAGTACATCCAACTCGACATGAAAAACAGCCACCCTTGTTGAACGCTTTTTCACTTTTGCAAGGGAAAGCTTTCCACGGACACTTGCTGTCGATAGACTCCTTGAAATACTCCACTGCTCGCAAGTGCCCACAGCCCGGAGGGATTGCTGAATAAGAAATCCCAAAGATCCTTAGGAATGATGAACTTGAAAAAAACTTTTTTCCCCATGCTTAAAGGGTTCTTTCGTACTACTTAATGGTAACTAGACAAAGATTTTTCATCTCTTTTTCAAGTAATGCAGGGTACGCCACGCCCATTCCTTAACTTTTTTAAACCCAACTGCCGTGATACAAAATTCTCGATCCCAACTGGAACCATAGTTTTTTATGTTACCAGTTTTAGGAGGATTTTGCTTTAATTCCGATAGTTTTCTGTTTGATTAGCTTCAAGTTTCTCATTACAGAATCACATGTTTTGTATGAGTAAACTTTGTAAGGAGAAGTTAGATGTTGATCGATAAACTCAGGCTGGGGCAAGAAGGGTTAAGAGAAATTTGTTGTTGCTGTGGGTAACTCAAACGTCTTTTTCAATGTTTTCCTGTTGTATTGTGCGGAAAGTTTACCGAGAAAGACAAAACACATTCAAATCATTTTTCATTGGAAAAAGCAGTGCTGAAATTATCACGTTGAGAGTAAAATATACATTCGCTGGTGCAACAGTTTTAAGGACTCCAAAGCCGTCCGGAAATGAACTGTGCCTTTGAAAGTGGATTGTTAAACCATGGCAGTTGATGTATACGGACTGGTTAGAAAACAGTTTCTGTTTCCTTTGTTCTCCTTTTTCTTTTTTGTTTTTCTAGTTTTTTCGGTTTTACGGAATGCAAACAACAAACCTTCAAAGTGCCAGTTAAAACATTCTCACTAAAATTTGAAACAAAGATCGAGCACCGTCATGGCTTGTTCAAAAGAAAGCATCTTCGTACTTTCTTTGTATGTCCCTCTCGTGGTTTGCTGGCTTTCCTAACCTGTCCGTATATATCACTTACAATCAAACGTTATATTGAATGTGTTTGGGCAAAGTTCCAATTATTTTTCCTCCTTTAATTTCATTTCCAGTCCTTTAATGCTTTTACTAAGTTCATAGTTAAATAGCGGAAGAGTTCGGGCAGTGGTAAGATCTTGTCTTCCCAATCCTAAGGTCCCCGGCTCGGCCCCCAGTGTACTGGTTCAAGGATTGACAACGTATACTTGGGTGACCTTTTTTCCTGCTAAAGACCACTTTAGGAGTGGGTAAAATGAATACCAGCATGCATGGAGCGCTTTGAAGCGGCTGCTACAGTAACAGGCGCGTACATTTAACACTTATTTTATTTCAATCGAGGTGGATAGTGGCTGAATATCTACTGAGCACCTAAAGTGTTAGTTAGGTATTCATTAAGCCGCTATCCAACGAAATTGAAATAGAATAAATGCTTCAGTATATACGAGGCGACTGTTCCTTTCAAGAAAACAAGATTTTTAAGAAAAAAAAACTTTTATTACTTGAATCACTTAGCGTGGCGAGACTCACGCGTGAGCAACAAACGTGTTTTGACAGTTTGTCAACTACAAAATGTCGTAAATGGCGTAAAACAGGGAAATTCTTTCGGCTGTTTTTAAACTTCCCGTGTTTTCATAGCAAACTTTTTCAGTATCGTGATCTCAAACGAACGCGAAGCGACCGTACTTTTGCCCGCCATATTGTTTGGTGTCATTATCTACTATTTGGGAGGTAAATATTATCTCATAGCTAATATTTATAAACCAACCAAATGGCGCGTAGCCGAGCTGGCATACACTAAACTCTTCTAGTCCGCTGAGGGTAAACATCACTGTAAAGCGACGCTTTATAAATGCATTCAGTTTTATAGTTATCTAATAGAACATTGTGTCAAATTAACATGCTTACCAGAGCACCCGGGCTGGGTGTGTCCTCCGTTAATAAAGAAGTCCACGTGACCAACACGTTTATCAAGGCCAAACGATTTAGTTGTATGAATGACATCAACGAACTTTGCTTGTGACGCGTCGAGTCTTAGTTTTTCATCCTTGTTTTCAAACAACGGCCCAGCAGGGTCCAAACCTAAAGAAAGTAACAAGTGTAAATCGACCTTGGTAACTCCGAGAGAGAGAAAATCGAAATCAGATACAGCTAAACCCGATAACTCTTTCTCCAAACGTACCAGGAATTCCCCGCTAACTGGAACAAATCTGGTTTTCCTCCTTTGCTTTGCCTCATATACTTCCTGTATATTTAACCCCTCTAATTCGAAACCCCGATGATAAAGGTAACTTCATTTCCGGTCCGTTGGCAATTCTAGTTAACAGGACTCAACCGTTTGAGATTAAAGATTGAATTTAAATAAAGTTTTACACTATGGGTTAGCACGTAGTCCAAGTTTGGCTAAAGTTCACCCATAGGTTATAGGTTTGCAGCAAATTTCAAAAGTTGAAAAATGGTCTTCAAACCTTAGAGTGTCGTCAGTTAAAACAATTAACGTTAATACCTTGTGATTTTTTTCATCGTTTTTCCTCGTTTAACAAGGTCTATCTTCTGAGATAACAATTTTCTTTTGTCATAGGCACTTTTCAAATAATTTAAAAATTCTAAGAGAAATGTTTTTGTAGAGCAGTAAGAATATGAAATTTAAATCAACTACGTACAAGACTCCAAATTTTACACATGACGATAACGTTCTGTCTGTATTGCGCAAACATGTTTATGTCGAACCTAGTCCGTCAGGTTGACTGCATGAAAAATCACGAGACAAGCCAGAGAGACGCAGCGGTATTGCTCTCATGTTCGGCCTGAAGAAGTTTTAGCAATTCAGACGAAACTTTGTCGCTAGCTTTAAATTATATAAAAGGAGTCTAGTAATTAATTAAAATTACAATATTCCGATAGTCTGATTAAAGCTAGATGATCAACCCTCAAAGTGTACAGTAGTAAAGACCTCACCCGTTATCCGTCCAAGAAATATGCCATTCTCTTTCAAAAAGATCCTCCCAGCGGCACCCGCAACGTCAGCCCCCAGACTGAATCCGATAAGATGAACCAGGTGTGCGGTATTAGCACCCGCCCCAGCCGAGCTAACCAATAGCTGCAGTAGCCGAGCAAGCTGAGCACCAACGACAAGAGTGTTACCTGCACACATGGGATAATTGACCTTTGCACCATTGATCCAGTCCACTATTATGACATTAGCATCCTCTTTGTTAAGGATGGCGTTCTTCAGTGAATGACCCCACCAGGTACTAACACCGTTGGCCTTGTAAGCGTCTAGGATACTTGTCACTGCTAATAAGGTATAAAAAGGTTACAGTAACTAAGAAGAGTTTCAGCTGTGAACGAGCTGGATAAAGTGATCAAGGACACAACGATGATCTTACTGGGGCTTAAAGGAAAAGGTCAAATCAATGGTACTTCCTAGGAACCCAATTTAGGGGGTGGGGTGTTATGTGCCGCCACCCACCACCCTTTTTCAAAAATGCTGAATTCCAGAAGCAAATATAATATTCAATAAAACAGATATGGATAAAGTGCTTGCACCAACGCCTTCTTTGCGGAGAGAGGAGTCCATAATACAATAAAAACCAATACCCCTAAACCAGGTTTTGAGAAATTGAGCTCTGAAAAAGGAATTCCCCTCTCTTGCATTGTCTACATGTCCATTATGGAACCCCCTCACCTGTCCATTGGAGTACAGGTTCATTTTGAAAATTCCCTTATCTGTCTATAGGTTCGTTATTGAAACCCCCTTACCTGTTCGCAGGTTTGTTATGGAAACCCCTTTACCTGTTTGTAGGTTAATTATGGAAACCCCCTTACCTGTTCGTAGGTTAATTATGGAAACCCCCTTACCTGTTCGTAGGTTTGTTATGGAAACCCCCTTACCTGTTCGTAGGTTTGTTATGGAAACCCCCTTACCTGTTCGTAAGTTTGTTATGGAAACCCCCTTACCTGTTCGCAGGTTTGTTATGGAAACCCCCTTACCTGTTCGTAGGTTAATTATGGAAACCCCCTTACCTGTTCGTAGGTTAATTATGGAAACCCCCTTACCTGTTCGTAGGTTTGTTATGGAAACCCCCTTACCTGTTTGTAGGTTTGTTATGGAAACCCCCTTACCTATTTGTAGGTTCGTGAAGGGTTTCACTTACCTGTCTCTAGCTTCATTATAGAAATTCCCCTTACCCGTTTGTAGGTTCGTCATGAAATTCCCCTTACTTGTCTCTAGGTTCAGTATGGAAATCCCCCTTACATGTTTGCAGGTTCATTATGGAAATCCCCTTACTTGTCTGTTGATTCATTGTGGAAACCCCCCTTTACTGTTTAAAGGCTCGTGATGGGTTTCACTTACCTGTCTCTAGGTTCATAATGGAAATTCCCCTTACCTGTTTGCAGGTTCATTAATCTCTTTCTGGTCTATAGGTTCATTATGGAAATCCCCCCTAACCTGTTTGTAGGTTAATTGAAACCCCCTTACCTGACTCTAGGTTCAGTATCGAACTCACTTACCTGTCTATAGGGTCGACATGGAAATTCTCTTGCCTCTCTAGAGGTTCATTGTGGAAATCCCTTTACATGTCTATAGATATATATATTGATTTAGAAGTCCCCTTACCTGTCTAAGATCATTACGGAAATCCTTTTACCTGTCTATGATTCGTTATGGAGCCTCCTTACCCGTAAATAGGTTACTTGTGAAAACTCCCTTTCCGATTTATAGGATCTTACCTTTCTGCAAGGTAAAGCCGTGTAGTATTACTTTTGTTGGACGACTTGAGTCAAACGAAGATTTCTTGATTTTTTCAATGTCTGAACCGCTCAAAAGTTCTTTCGTATTTCGTTGCAACCTCGTGAAAAGCCAAAACTTCGTTCCAATCGCTTTTGGGCTTGTTGGGATGGGTAAAAGACCGACGTTGTTGAAACAACCATACGGATTGTTACACACATTTTTTAGTGCTGTTGAAGATAAAAGTTTATCCCGTTAACACACTTAGCACCAGCCCACAACAATAATTCTTTGCTAGAAAGATTGAATAAAGTTTAAGATATTTGATAAAAAAAAACCACCAGAGAATGAAATTTTAAAGGTTGAAAAAATCAAGAGATAGAATAAAATATGAGAGATTAAAAAAAATTAAATAATTGAATAAATATAATAAGAGGACTGAAATGAAAACTGCAAGATATCTTTTTTTTGAAAGATTGAACAAAAATCCAACCGATTGCAATTTCGATTTTGAATCGAATGATTGATCATTGCTACAACCGGGTAAGGCCAGACAAGAGAGTGGATTTATTGCGAAGGAAAAATCTACCAATTTTGCTTTTGTTCGCGGGCTCAATCCTGATGTATTTTTCCGTTGGCAGATACGCCTACAATACAATACAATACGCCTCGATTCCATGATACTGTTAGCGCCGTGGCATGGTGACTAATTAGGATCAAACATGCGTTAACAAAACGCTTGCGAAAGCCAGATTTTCGAAGAGGGACTCGACATTTTCGGAAAAGTCTTACATTATACGAAAGCATATAAGAAAGAAATCCTGTAGTTTTGGTGAAATTCTAAACGTCGACGATCCAAGCACACGCTACAAGCTATAACTATATGATGTACGAACAACTATTTGGCATATTTGAGATTATGAAATAAAGCAGATATAACGCGCGTTCTGATTGGCTGTGCATGACGAGGCACTCTTTTAAAACATGTCGGATTGAATAGAATGTGTCTGCATACGTCATCGCGGGATTTATCGGCTGTTTGTGTGTCTTATTTTATAAAAGAAATATAAAACTCTCTTACTTGCTCTGTCCATTGATAAAAACACGCGTGAACTTCTAATTTCACTCAAGAAGTGCAAAAAAAAAAAAAACTCGCCTGTGGTTCGTTCCTCTCTAAGCACTTCTTTCGTGAACTAAAAAGTTCACGCGTGTTTCTATTACTACTGAACAGAGCGCGTGCGTTCGTTATATATTCCTTTGTGTATACGTTGGCCATACTCCATACCTTGTACTGATGGCAGCAACAACAGAATTGTCGTAAAAACTAACATCAACCCTCTTCTCTCCATTCGTTTTACAACGAGTTTTAATGTTCTTAGCGATTATCTGAGGTCTCTGTTGGAACGAGAAAAAAAACACAGTAGAGTCCTTTTTTTAAAAAAAAATAATAAAAGGAAACAAAAAACAAAAAGAAAACAGATTTTACATAGTGGTGCTTCGAATTACCCTAATTTTATACGTTGTTTTGCGCCAGAATTTTTTGTTTAATGTACAATTCGCCATCTCGGCGGCGTAATCGTGGGTTAATTTGTTATGTGTTTTTGAAAATGCGATGTGTGATATCGATAAGTAAATCGAACAGGGAATTTCCTTTAATATAATCGCAAAGATACTTCCGCGTTAGGACACGCCTCCAACAAAACCCAATGAACATGTAAAAATCAAAGAAAAAAGTAAACCTTCCCCAACTCTTTGAGTAAATGATAACCGTAGAAAGAAATGGAATTCACAGAAATGATATAAACCACTTGGAGCTCAAATGAAATTATTGTCGCAAATAAAACGAAAAGAACCGTTTAGAAATGATAGGCTAGAAAGTCTTTCTAGAATCTTTTCAAAAACGTTTTCGACGCTGTGTTCATCCTCAGTAATGCTTGAAACTAGTGTACGCTATCAACAAGCCGACACCTCGACCCTAAACATCGTTATTATATAAAATACTGGCGTATTATCTTCAATGAATCTAACACATTGAGAAGAAAAATAATAGAAGGCCTGTTCATCACACGAGATAAACCAGCTTTAAACAGAAAAGTACATTCCTTCATCGATCACTATAAAATTCTTCCCATGGGGAAAAATCTAGAAATTCAAGGATACCTTTTAGCTTCTCATTTCAATTTATTTCCAAGCTCATTAAATAACGTCTGCCGCCACCTCCAAAAGGTTGAAACTGCTCTTTTTAAGATTTAGAATACAAAATTTTTTAGCTCCGGCTAAAAATACACAATCCGCTCGGGTTTTCTTGTTTTGCCAGTTAACGTTGGTTTTTCCAAGAAATTTCAGGAACCGCGCAAGTGAGCTCGAGTTTTATATGTAGCCCCTTCTACCAAACGCAACTTTTATACGGTGAGCAATAACATTTCCTGGCAATAACTTGGTTTTGCATGTTTACTAGCCGTATACGTACATTTTGATTTCTAGGAATTTTAAACTAAACATATTAACAATAGCTAATATATAAACGGAGGAATGTTGTGGAAGTTTAAGAAAAACCGCTAACCTGAAAACGTTAGTGTCTTTCTAGTTATCTTCCTGGCCGGCGCATTCATAGAAATGACCACTCAAAATGGATGTGGTGACCTTTATATAAACCATTTATTAGAAAACAGCTAAAAAAAGGTAAGATTAAGAACAATAGCTCTTTCGTTATTTTTGAGGAAAAGCTTTTCTTCTTTTAAAAGACCGGGCTTGGAGTCTGCGTTCTACTTCAGCGGCTCATGTTGCCAGGTTACACGTTTTTGTTCTTGCCAAACCAACGCAGCCAGTATATTTAACGAGAAAAACAACGTCCCTATTAAACAACCTGAAAACACTGGATATAAAACCGGCACTTTAATAATACTCGTTTAATCATAACAGTTTACAAAAATCGGGGTAGTTAACGACAAAAATGTCGTGTAAGAAATGTTTGATAGCTTCTTCTCCCGTTACACTCAAAATTTGACTCGTTATGTTAAGAAAGAAATAATAGAAACCATATCAAGATCCTTGAATATGGAAAAAAAGAAAAAATATTTAAAATTACGATAATAATTAAAGATATTGACTGAAAACTCTATAACCTAGTTTGTTAAAAACAAAGGTTTTACGTTAGGAAGTTTTTCTGTGACAATATCTGGAGCTGTGCCAATATGCATTCTTGTTTACTTAACACTACACACCTTTTTTGTAAGAACAGGTAAACTGGCTTAGCCAAAGTTAAGCTCGTTGTTCTTAACTTTTTGACAATTCAGTTGAGCCTCCGGCAAATTTTTCTTAAATTGTTCTTACTTCTATGTGTAATTAATCATTCAGCAGCCAGTATATTTAACGAGATCTAGAAAAACAACATTCAAATTAAACAACTTCAAAACAAATAAATATGTAATGAGCCTTTTATTTCAAATACTTGTTTAACCATAACAGTTTACAAAGTTCAAAGTAGTGGAAATACTCCAAACTTACGATGACAAGTTGAAAAATTGATTTAAAAATTCTTAAACTTAATTTGTTGAAAACAATTTTTCATGTTATGAAATTATTCAGCAACCAAAACTGGAGCTGCGCCAATATGTATTCTTGTCTACCCTATCCGCCATATTTTTGTATTAAAGAACAAGCAAATTTAGCCAAGGCTCATGCATTGTTCTTAATTTTTTGAGAACTTGAGCCTCAAATATGCGCGGTTTAAATGCAGCAGCCAGTATACTTAAAGAGAAAACAATCTCCAAATTAAACAAACTGAAAACAAATCGATATGTAATGAGCCTTTTATTCTAAATGCAATACTCGTTTAACCATAAAAGTTTACAAAGTTCAGAGTGGTTAAACAAAAATATCGTGTAAGAAACATTTTATAGTTTTGTCCCCGTTAATTCAAAATCTGACTTGTTATGTTAAGAAAAATTATTAGAAATCATATCAAGATCCTTGAATATGGAAAAAAAGGGAAAATGTATCCCAAAGTTACGATAAAAATTGTTTGTTCAAGTCAAAATAATTTGACTTGAAAATTCTACAACCTAATTTGTTGAAAGAAAGTTTTTATGTAAGGAAACTATTCTGTGACAAAATGCACCAAAATATGTTCTTGTTTACCTTGACAATACACGACTTATTTTTGTTGGAACTTCATGCATATGGCTGTTTTGGTAAGAACCAGTAAGTTTAGCCAAAGCTTATTGTTCTTAATTTTTTGAAAAATCGAGCATCTAGTTGTTCTTAAATTTCTTTTATCTCTATGCGTAGTTTAAATCCAGCAGCCAGTATATCTAACGAGAAAAACAATATCAAAATAAACAACCTGAAAACAAATAGATATGTAATGAGATTTTTGTTTTGAATGCTTGTTTAAGCATAACAGTTTACACAGTTCAAAGCAGTTAACGAATAAGGATTAAGAAACGTTTTACAAATGAAAAAAAATGGCCAAACCGTCTTTGTTACTGAAATTCTTTAATAAGGTCATTACGAATCAAAAGCTTTTAAAATTCTTACAACTCTTTTCCAACCTAATTAAAAAGGGTTTTAAATATTCTAACCAGTTGAGAGGGGTTCCCCGTCTAACTTCAAAGTTTGGTATTTGTAATAAGTGTCATGCGTACTTCCAATAAAGCTTTCATTGGTTTCTATGGCAACCGTAGCACAGAAACAACATTACCAAGTGTAAAATGTATAACCGATGTAAAAAATTTGCACTTGTAACTATTATGCATTAGCGTTCAAATATCTTTCAACTGATTTATGCCACGTGATCTCTAATTGGTTTCCATGGTTACAACAGCCAGCCTACATGCGCAGGTGCAGTATGGTTAGTTTACAGATTTACAGATAAGATTAGTTTAAAGGTTTTAGGGACCGTTCTTTTTTTAAGGGTTGGGGTAGGGGCGCTGGGGGAGGGCTTCTGAAAAATTTCGATCGAGCTAAAAGGGGGGAAGGGGGCGCATTCCAAAAATGGCGTAGGCAAACAAAAGGTTTTTTGTAATTTAGCCAAAGTCTCAAATTCCAATTGCATGATTTTGGCATTACAATTTTTTTAAAAAGTTGTCGTTTTGTACATAAATTTCAAATAAAAACTTAATGGTTTAGAACAATTGGTTCATTTTCACGATTAAAACTCACTCGTCTTCTGCAGGTATGTTTCACATTTGTTATTGAGCGTGGTGTTTGGTTTTTTGGGTGATTTAGGGGGAGAAGGGGGGGGGGGGCATGCAAAAAATATATAGTGGTTTGAGGGGGCACTGAAAAACTTAAGGGAAAAAGTGGGGCACGCATCCTAGGTTATGTCAAAAATATGACTTTCACCGATTCGAACGAATTCACTTGCAAAAGGTTTCTAAAATTTTCCCGCG
>JAOBAT010118235.1:0-11140 GCA_026413305.1 Hydrozoanthus tunicans
GGATTCCGCGTGACACGTGACCAGCCACAACCAGGGTCCTTTCACGAGAGTGAAATGAGCCTGGGTACGAGGTTGAGGTTAACTCTAATGCTATTTTATGACCAAAGCCATTTGATAAATCACAAATGAATGCAAGCACTAGTTCACTTGCTTCATGTACTTCATTTCATTTTGCTACATGCTAGCTTTGTACGATTTTCTTCAGAAGCAAAACCTATATAAAAAAGAATTACCTACATTTTATACAATGATTATTTTCATTTGTCAATTTTATTTTCCTCTAGAGTCCTAAAAGAAAACCACAAAGAAAAGATATCTACGGTAACCTGACTAAAGAAGGTAAATACTTGAATTATGTTTTATTGACTATTAGTTTTATTAGACTATTTTTTATTCAAACTAAGTAAAGTTAACAGGATCAAAGGGATTAAAAATGTGGGCTGGTAATAATCAATTACACGCATAACTAAACAACTTTATCTCATCAATAACGATTTTTATCTACCTTAACCAGACTAGGTGTATTTGCAATCTTCTTAAGAACCTTGAACATCATGTCCACCCGATCATAGGAGAGCACTACGGCAGTGAAACCTTTGTTTCTTGGAGGCATCAATGGAAGAAACAATCGCTGTGCTACAGGAACCTGCTCGAATGACAAATAAGTGACAACGATATTTGTAAATATATGTAACTCCCCTTGGATGGCTGGTAAATTAGAGCAACAACGTCTTCGGATATAGGATAATGATTTTTATAGAATTTTTGCAGTTGTCCAAGAGGTAATCAGGTAATCAATGAATCATATTTCAACCTTTCATTGCCAACTTAATATAACTTATGTTTACTAACTAAGGTAAACAACTTACAGTGCTTGATGTGCTCTCTGGCTCTGTGTAAGGGGCATTCCAGTCCTATACAAAAAATGTTACAAATGATGATTTTCGAACTAGTATATTTCACAACCTCTGTTGGTTAAAACCTACTGTTTCCCCTTAAGAAACGAAAAAAAAATCTTCCATAACTGACTATTTTGCAGTGAACATGCAATTATTGTCATTCTTTCCTAAGGATTTTAAAATAATTTTAGCTGTCGCAATCAGAAAATTGTATACTGTTCACTTGGAATTGCAATAAAAGTTTTGGAACTGAACGAACAATTGTTTCCCATTCGCCTATGCTACCCCATTGCTTTGGAATAAACTGCCTGATCTTATTGAAAACGCTAATACACTTTAATTAATGATTTTAAAAAATGACCAACATCTTCCTTTTAACAAAGAGCTATAGTTTATTCTTTCATTCATTTTATTCATTTTCATTAATTTTCGAACCAATTCTGTTTAACTTTATTCATTATATACTGTGAAGCGCTTTTGATCAATCCCAGAAAAAGTGCTGTACAAATTTTTAAATCTTTATAATAATGTATATTATTATTCATTAACAACAAAATCTGGTACAGTGCTCTTGATTCTCCCAGTGATTACATTTTGATTTGTACAAACCACTGATGGCATTAATACTTCATAATCTCCTCACAAGATGGATAAGTCATACGATGGAACACTACTGTACCTCATACATCCATGCTCTGTGGCGATACACACGATCATTGATGACCTTGAGAGTTGTAAGGACAATATTCTTCATGGAACTGAAATAGTTGTTCCAGAGGTAACTTCCCTAAAATCAGTTCAATCGGGAAAGAAATGTCAGTACTAGCTTATCAACAAGACCAAGACAACTAAATTGAAACATGAAACAACAGCTTCTTATTTGTTAGCAATCAATTTAATTCAAAGCATTAAATTATAATTGTATTTTATAACAATGAAGATATCTTTGAGGAGGATGAACTTTAACTATCAAGAACCAGTAAGGTTTCTTCTTAACCATTTAAAATTTCTTGACTTTCCATGTAATTTTTTTTTCAAAAATCATTCAGGATTTGACAGAACAAACGAAATACAAAAAATCATCAATTGGACCAGCGCAAAGACATTCATTTGTTAAATTACCACATGGTTAGTCCAGTTGGTAAGCGCCAGTCTGCTGTGTGAGAGGCCCCGGTTTGATTTCCGGTGCTTGATCTTCACTCTGGGTCTTAAAATAACTGAGGAGAAGGTGCTCCCTTTGCTCAAACATCTCGAGGTCCTTGAAGGGGACCTTAAACCCTATTGCTTGTTCCCCTGTGACTCCCTTGGTCACAATGTTATAAAACCAAAACCAAAACCAAAACCAAGGTACTGATTTTGCTCAAACATCTGCAAACAGTTAGACCTTTGCATTGTCTCAAATATGGGCATTAAACCGTAGGTCCTCTATTGCTCGTTCCCCTGTGACTCCTTTGGTCAAAATGTTATAAAACCAAAACCAAAACAACAACAGCCACTCAAAATGGCATTTTGCAAAGTTCTCCAAACTAGAACCCACTTTTTTCCTGTTACCAGTTTAGGAGAACTTTGCTTTTCAATCTGGGTAGTCTTCTATGTCTGATCAACTTCAATTTTTTACTACAAATTTATGTATAAGGGGAAGATACATACTGATAAACCGGATGGTGCTGAAAGGCTGTGAAATAATTTGTTTCTTGAAAGCGTATCATTCATTGAACACACTAGTTAAGTATTTAAATTTTATTTTTGTGAGAAAGATTAAGGTTAAGCATAATAATCAAGTTAATCTCAAAACAAAAACAAAAAAAATACTTAAATGGCTGGAATAGAAGAAAATTCTTTAAGTCATCCATCAAAAGTTACATTAGTTTCTATGTACAGTACGTCTATCCAAAACCACTGTAAAAATTCCAGGAGATTCAAATTATAATTATTCTAATCTCTACAACTTTCAATGACTTTCCATGACCTGAAGCAACCCCAACCATTTATATCACTACATCTGAAGGAACTATTATGTACATGACTGTATGTTCAGCTTAAAAAGTATTATAAATAGTACAGTTTTAGACAATGGTTGATATGTATGGTAACTTAAATTGCTATTGGGTATTTGTTTAGTACCTGTCTCTTGAAGTCAACAATGTCATCTCTAGAAACATCCTTCAACACTGCTGGAATGAGTTTTACATCTCTCTCACTAACTCGAATAACAGCCCTAAAATTTTCAAGATACAGTTTTATGCAGTGTCCAAAATTAATGGTAAGTTACACAAGAACATTTCAGGGCACAAGTGTAGAGCTCATGCCATTATTACAGGGCTATGTGAGCCGGGGCCCTGGCTTCTGGCAGGTTTGGCCAAGCTCATGATCAACAGGTCTGTGGGGAGAGGAGCCAGACTACGGATGCACTGTGTTCCCCCAGGTTTTGGGTTGTGCAGTGACCCCCTAAAGAACCTGCAACAACACTTTCAAAAATCAGCATGAAGCGAGCTATTGAAAGCCCTCAGGAAGCCAGAGCACCAACAACTATTCTGATGACAACAAAAGCCAGCAACAAGAATAGGGATCTGAATCACCAGGACCCTGGTGAAAAGTAGTACAGGTTTGTAGAGAAGTCCAAAGATATAGCCTTAAGATCCTTGGCTTGCGTGAGTCTAGATGGAATGGAACTGGACAGCTCAGATTAGTAAGTGAGTGGAGAAACTATCATCTACTCTGGGCAGGAAGAAGGAAAATCCCACATGTATACAAGGAATAGCGCTGCTGATGAAATCCAAGGTGACATAAGCACTGCTGTCAGGACTGAGAGCCAGTGTCGCCAAGGATCCCCACCACACGATTCAACTCAAAGGGCAGGAAAGTTTCCATCTTACAGAGCTACGCTCCAGCTAACACCACAGAATTTTGTACAGAGAGACTTTTTATGAGCAAGTTCAAGCCATCACGGCCAAAACACCAAAGAGTGTTCTTAAAGTCTTCATGGAGAACTCGATGCTAAAAAGGGAACAGACAACACCAACAGAAACTGATCATGGAGAGATATGGCATCAGAGAACAGAATGAAAATGGCAAAATTTTCACAGAGTTTTGTACTTTTGACGACCTGATCTTTGGAAGCACCTAAATTGCAAAGTGGAGAATTCTGCACAACATCAGGATGAAGTGAGGAACAGATGAAGCATCACAGCACCTTCTTGTAGCTCTCTTCAAGCCAAGTTAAAAGCCAAGAACAGCAAGACAGGAAGAACACCACACAAGTTCAACATGCATAGCCAAAAGAGGAAAGCATTTTTAAGCAGGAGAGTTTGAACTGAGGAACAATATCAGTGAGCTTTTGTAGTTTGAAAAAAGAAATTATTGAAGACAACAGAGACTGCAGCAGACCAAACAAATATGAACTGACTAGTATATAACATGGGAACATGAGGACCCTCTTTGGAAAAAAGGAAGCCTAGCTGCCCAGTCAAAGACAAGAATGGCAATGCCATTTCAGGGGAGGAAGACGAGAGGGCAAAACACTTCAAGAAAACACTTAAAAGACCTACTCCATTTGTTCTGTTAGACATCTGACAACCTACCAAACGCCTACCGGCCCCCTACCAAGTACAAGATCACCACTTGAGGCCATAAAGTCACTGAATTCAGGCAAAGCAGCAGGCATTGATGGCAAACTACCTTTTCAGTTATGAAGGCAGGCATCCAGGCTTCGACTTACATGCTGCACCCATTCCTACAGAAGATCTGCAAGCAAGAGAGAGTGCCAGACAACTGGAAGTAAGACCACCTTTTGAAGCTGTCGAAGAAAGGGACCCTGTCATCCTGCAACAACTGGAGAGAAATCCCAAGGAAAGCATTAACGAGAATTATCTTAGACAGACCAAAGACAACATTGGACAAGGTAAGACAGGGAGGCTTCAGCAAGTTGCCACACTGCCACTATGTGCATCATCATCATGCAGTACCTGGAGCAGAAGAACCCCCTGTATTCAGTCTTTCTTGACTTTCAGAAGGCATTTGGCAGCAACAACGGGGATGTGATCAGGAGAATGATACACAAATTGATATGGTTTTCCTCCAAAGTTTGTCTTTCAGAAGGCATTTGGAAGCAACAACGAGGATGTCATCTGGAGAATGGTACTGACACCAATTGATATGGTTTTCCTCTAAAGTTTGTCTTCATTGTCCAATGACTGTATGAAAATGCCACCTGTGCCATTCATGATGGAAGGCAGACAAACCCTTCTCCGAACAAACCAGCGTTCATCTGGGCAGACTGTTGTCGCCAATGCTCAACTGAATAATGTAGCAGGCCCTGGCAGGCAGGAGAAATGGAATAGGGTTGACTTTCATGAAGCAGCTGGAAGACCTGGACTTTGCAGATGACTTCAGCCTTCTTTCCCACAGACAACTAGACATGCAAAAAAGTTCTGCAATGTTGCATATTTTAAGAAGAAGAGAAGACTGGTCAACATTTGGAAGATAAAGGCCGTGAGGGCAAACAACAAAAAGTAAAACTAAGTGCTACTACAGTGGTCAAGAAAGTATCAACTGAAGATAGTCTGTCTATTTATTAATTTGTTACTGTATGATATTGGTTTCAAGAAGTTGTAATCCAGGCTTAGTGTAAACAAAATCAATTTCAAATGATCTAAAATACACACCGAATCTCACATAACAGCAATAAACTTTGTATTCAAGCAGGGAATCATAATAGCTGGTTCACAGTCTATTTCTTTGACTAAAATACATATTGAGCAAACTGCAGACTTGTATTCAATCCTTTGCTTGTTAGATTTTTCAAGATTCCTTGCTATCTATAAACAAGCAATAATTAGAATTACAAGTTACAACAACTGATTCTCAGATTAAAAAAAAATCCTTTCAAATTTGTAACTTTCAAAACTTGATCCACCTTTTCCAGTCGAGTACATCCGAGAAGGGCAGCACATAGTCATCACTAACAACAACTGGAATACAACCCTAAAAAAGAAAACTACATTTTCAGTAACAGGGCCAAGGCCTAGGGCAAAAGTAAGTAGTGTGCTAAATTAAAGTTTCTTCATGTATTCCTACTCCCCATGGGGTGACCTTTTTGTGATTTCTGCTCAACTGAGGCAAAAACTACTTTGGTCCATATCTTTGTCTAAATACTACATGACTGATAAGATAGTCTACCCACCATCATAAGTGCATCCATAAGAGTCATCTGGCCAAGCCTTGCTCCTCGTATGACAAGGCAGAAGGTTCCATGCTATGAAATACAAGTTGGACTAATGAATTTAATGCTAATAAAATTAAATAGAAGCTATACTTATTTCTTAGGATTTGAGGATTTATGCTGATGATGTAATTTCTACATATGAGAGAAGTATTTCATTATAAATTATGTTGACCCACTTAACATTAGAAATGAACTGATATATACTTGTAGGCATTCCAATAAGTTTTTACTAAAGATCTTGCTCGCTTAACTTAACCAATCATAATTATTTCTACATATAACAATTAATAATAGGCATTGTTGAACTGTATTTTCGAATTTTGTATATATTCCTATGTATCCGTTTTATTTTGGCAGTTGCCTGATGAAACAAGAAGCATGAAACTCTGAGTAGCAATAAATGTCTTTGACCAAATTATCCAACTCTAAAAATATTTGAGTTATATTTTCACTGTATACATGGGTTTCATTAGAACTAGAAAAAACAGTTATTTAATAAATTTATATAGCTGATGAATTATGTAAACAGAGACAGCTGGCTAATCGCAGATATTAGTTAACTTTGTAAAATATAGATTATTTTATATTCAGACTAAACTATTTAACATCAGTTTCAGTGTGAATGCATTTCAGATCACCGGTTTAGATAAATCTAGAATGAAACTTTTGTTGGTTTCTGCCCTTACAACACCATTGTTTGTAAAAGTAGAGGCGAACCTTTTTAATAGAAAAAATTTGGAACTATTAAAAAATTTTAATGACATTTACTAATCTATATTTTCACCAGTATTTATTTCAACTAAAAAATAATAAAATTAATAAATCTTTTAGTAAATACACTATACTAGTGAGTATATTGCACCATCCAAGGTTACAATCTTATTGTAAAATAGAGCTTAACTACAGCTGTACAATAGTTTAGCTAGTTAATTCAACATGGGTATTAACAAACTTTTGAGCAGTACCTTTAGTATCTCTGGGTATTCGTATACAGTGCTTCTGTGACACCTTCTGTTAATTGTGCTCTCACCACCATGACAGTGATGTAAAATAAGGAACTCTGTGTTGTTGTTTACTGCAGTCTTTAGTTCCCCTAAAAAGTTTTTGTGAAAGTTTGCTTGCATGGAGATGAACAACCACTTCGCTTTTACAGGGTTCCTGAAGAAGCAAATCAGTATTAATTTTTATAATTATCTAATAGTTCTAACTTTATAATAAAAAATTGATTAATAATAGCATAATTCTTTTGAACCAGTTGGTGAATACCAAGAGCTATAGTGCTACTAAAGCAAAATCTTCAAACTACAGTTGTTTGAAATATCTAAAATTGATGCTTGACCCATATAATTTCTGCTGGGACATGAGAGTATAGAGTAGTTTGAAGTTCTTTTAGACCACGTGGCATTATAAATCACCATCATATGTTTTAGAATCTATTCGCACTGAATGCACTATTTCATGGACTTAAAATGAGGGACAGGTTAAAAGAGTGTGTTAAAAAAGTATCACACAAGTGATAAAATTAATATCTCCTTCGAAGCGGCCATGTAATTTTCTTTTAATCTTATACTTAGTGAGAAGTAAACATAGTTTCAACAGAAGTTGAAAATAGTAGATTGACAAGTTGTTTCAAGGAAGGGAAAAGTTCATGAATATCAATAACCTGTGATAACATGGAAATTGTGCATTCTGATTGGCCATTTTTGATATCACCACATGTGATTGATATGGGTGGCTGATAGCAATATTTCACTGATCTGTTATTTACATATCGAACTAGTTAAGGTAATTCCCCAGTTTTGCATTGCGTATCTTTACTGCGCATATGAGAAATTTTAAAATGTTCACACATTTTTGTCATATTCTAGTGAATGTTGAGCTTTCGAAGAAATATCAGAAAAAAAAATGCAAAAAAGTAGTTTTCTTCATAATATATGGGGCTTTTCGTTTAACTCGGTTCCAGTCTCCCCTCAGAAATAGGGTAAGAAAGCATATGTTTTGCCAGTTTCCTAGAGTTGTCCTAAACAAGCACGGGTACCCCACATTTTTTTTTGTCAATCAGTCAAATTTCAACAAGACTCTCTGAAGAGAACAAATAGGAAAAATCTGAGTGTTGCAAGTGAGGAAAAATATAAAAAACGTAGACAAGAATACACTGTTTTTTTAGGTATTGAAATATAGTAACAACAAAAGCACACAAAAATGCCTCCTTACCAAAATTGTTTTTACTGAAAATCATGAAAAAATTATTCTCCTAATCCAGGAGAACTCTTTACGTTACCTTCCTTTACGCTCCTCAATGTTATCTTGGTTTGCCACATCAGAAATTTATAGTTTAGTTTCAAGCTTACAACAACAAAAATAGCCCTGGAGGGGTAATTTGTATTAATCATATCTCAAAAGTTAACCTGGGCACACCCTTTTTTTATTCCATTTTTGCAATTACATATAATGATAGACAAATGGAGAAAGTTTGACTAAAATCTAGGTGTGGGTTCTATTTCGATGGAATGATCTTAAGTATGTGATAAGCACTTTAATCTATTTACAGTTGAATAGAGTTGTTGAAAAAGCTCTTAGAGCTATATAAAAGTACCAGTGGCAACAAAATAGCTTCAGTAGCATTTTAAAGTTTTCACAATGTTTCTTTTTTTAAACAAAAAGTGCATTTAATCCTATGGTATATACTGGGACAACTATCCCACTCAGGGTTGGTGCCTAGTGTTGTGTTTAATATTTTGATGCTTCTCATCTTGATATGCACAACCACTATACTCACCTACTCTTCTGGGGATAGTTGTAAGTTATTATATGGCAAGTAACTTACTAAAATAATGTAAAAAGTGCAACTTTGGGCAATTAAGTTTTTTAAAGCACAATTATATTAGTATATCTGTAGCACAGTATTAAACAAATGTGTAACCTGTATTATACAAATTATTCTAAAATATATTTCTGGTATCATTTTACTTCTTGTGGATAGTAAGTACAAGAAAAAATCATCAAGCAAATTATGTTTTACCTTAAGTTTATACCGATTACTATAAAATACAGTTCTGATTTCATTTTATTACCTGTGATTAGCCTTGGGAGCAGCCGCAATAGTTAGTGTGTTAAAGATAGGAATGCTAACATCAAAACCTGGTCGGTATGTGGTCAGTGAAAACCCTCCTCCTGCAATCAATGCGTTGCCAAGTGGAAGATCAAGTGATGTATTATATTCTGGGGGGCTGCCAGGAAGCATGTTGAAGAATAGATGGTTCTTACCTCCTTCTTTCCAGCTGTAACAATAATATAGTTATATTCCGATAAATAATAGAAAAAAAATTTGGATTCCTCATTTTCAACTGACATTATAGCAGCCATGTTGGTGTTGCTGAACGAAAAAAAAATTAAAGGTTATTTATCTCATAGAACATATCAATTTCCAAACTGTCATTTTTGTAAAATGATTCAATGACAATTCGAGATAGTCAACCGACTTGCTGTTTACAGGCCTAGACCTGAAATCCTGTCAAAGTTATCTGGATAAATATCCTACAGCTGAGTTTTTGAGCACTTAAGTTTTATCAAACTCATAACTATAATTATTTAAAGCAAACGTTACATACAACCTTCCATGCAATTATTACACAAAATAAATGATATAGTTGTTAGTTTATTACACACAATCTTATTTCAACTCAATTTTTTGGAAAGCTTTTAAAGCAGTCTTTGTTTAGCTCTTAATCTTTCTTTGCTAAAATATACAAAGGAAAAGTTCTATCATGCACTGGTAGACTCCATTATTCGTGCAATACTACAGTTTCAAAGACTAGTCACATACCTGGGAAGGCTATACAATATCCTTGCAGTTTGCCGTAGATTTAGACCATTCTGATTCAAAGTGTCAATGGTCGGGACTATCAAACATGCTCTGTTTCTATCCGGGGTATAATAATTGCTTCCTCGTATAGCAAGCAACAAATCATAAAATTCCTCCGAAATCGGCCTCGTTTCTAAGTTCTTACCCGTGATGTCTGTATAATGTGACAGTGGATACACATAGACACTTAACAAATTTTTTTCATTGTAACCACATCGATACACATCAAAACATGTATGATAGCGACACTTCATGCTCTTTTCTCTCATTTTCAGGTCTTTCTTTAGAAGTATAGGGTCATCTGAGATCTCTAGTTCAACATTCTCCGCTGTTTCCGACACCAGCGAGTGTGACCAGAGTTGTGAAATCAAAACAAGCATAAGTCCCGCAACAATAACCACAACAATCATCACATTTCTAGTTTGAAGTCTCAATGGTCGACACAAGAATGGGTTTCGTGCGTTAACAAATGAAGTCTTCTCAAGTTTACGATTGCGAATGACTTCAACATCAGAACCGGAAATAGTGTTCTTTGTCATCACATCCATGGACATGGAGGATTTGTGCATCATTCCTGTTAGTAAATTGACTTTCTCATTTTTAAACCAATCCAAAGCTTTTCAGACTTGTACAAGATGACGTCTTTATGGTCTCATTCTCAAAAAGTTTAGGAAGTAAAAGCTAAAACATCACAAAATAGAGCAATACAGCAAACACTTTGTCTCCTATCTTGTAAACCGCTCGGAAATCGTCGGCCAACGAGTTATCATCGAGTTATTGTGAGGTACCGCTGACTACCTCCTGGGCATTGCGGGCCCACTCCTGTTGTTTTGCGGCCAACAACTGACACAGTCAAATTTTTCGAAAAATTTTAATTTCCTGCATTACAAATTTTACGATGAAGTTTGCTCTTCAGGCTGTTAGGTTATTCGGTAAGTGAGATTCTCCAGCTATATTGTAACATATTTTACAGCTTTAAGAGAACTGCGGTAGCTACTGGCAGCTTTTTTTGGTTTGCTTTGTAACAAGTTTGCAGTTTTTCCTTCGCATTCTCTATGACCAGACCTGATACCACAATACCAAAAGAATCGAGTAATTTTTAAAAGCGTTTATCTCGGTAAACGAAAGTTCGAACTATGATAAGTAGGCGGT
>JAOBAT010118246.1:0-13772 GCA_026413305.1 Hydrozoanthus tunicans
CAAATGCTCCACCCCCCCACCCCCCGATTCCTACTATGATGGTCAATCTTTAATAAACATAACTGTTCCGGCTCAATAGAATTGGATAAAACTGCGGGAACAGAAACCAAACAGAACGTTGTGCATCTACTGTGCTTTATTCTCAACCCGGCCTATCACGTACATTTTTATTGAGGTTGTTCTTTGTTCCTTCTTCTTGTAGCCTATATACTATTTACTCGTGAGTCGAAAATGAATACTGATATGGTCGAACGGTGAACTGTTAGGGCCACGAAATGAGGCACTAGCTGCCACCGGACAAAGACAAAGCAATTGGTTTTCTTGTTTAATGTAGGTCTTTTATGATCGATCTTTTTATGATATATTCCAAAATAACGGTGTTTGAAACTCTTGACTTCTGAGCGCCGTCGGAAACACCAGCCAAGTTTTTTGTTGTTTGCAAATGCCCGGGGGGGGGAGAGAACGTTGTTAACTGCCAAATGCCCGGCACCCTGGGACTCATTTTCTATCAAATGCCCGGGGTTTGCCCGGGGGGCGGATGCTCGCGGTTTGAATTGACTCGCACATAAGAAACAACTTCCAATTTAGGGGATAGGCAGGTGGTTCATTTTTCAAAAACAAGATTGATCTGCGACCCAGTTTGACAATGATTACCTTTTTCCAGTCCTTCGCCCCTGTTGCTAAATATTCGTGCTGATCGTCGGACGATAAGTTGTTGGCACAGGAATCCCAAATAGTGGGACAGCATACCGATGTATGGCCTCCACATTGTGTATAGGCTGCCTGTGACATGAACACCGAGCTCTGCTCTCTGATTCGTCACGTACTTGGTAAGCCAATCAAGCGTCTCTGTTATCTGGTAGTAAACAGTAACAATCTTGTACTTAACTGTATTATGTTATAAAATACAGGCAAATATGATCACGCGCAATCGCTACTCGTAGGCTATCAATAATAGCCTATGAGTAGCGTAGCTAATCAGAATGCAGCATTCATGATAGACCACTAGTATGATTTTACTAATTATGTACAGAGTGTGTCTGCATGTGTCATCGTGGGGATCGGCTGTTTGTTTGCCTTAATTTATAAAAGAATATAAAACACGCTTGCTTGCGCTGTTCAGTGATAGAAAAACTCGTGAATTTTTTAGTTCACTCAAGAAGTGCGAGAAAAACTTTCTCTAAGAATATTCTTTAGTGAACTAAAAACTATGTGCGTGTTTCTATCACTGAACAGAGGGCGCGCGCTCGTTAACTAATTCCATAACACAGATTGTAAAAATACAATTTTCTAAATACGCATTGTAAAGCGCTTAAAATAGTTCATGATTAGGCTCTATGTTGACAAAAAAAATGAAAGTAGCCTAAAACAACTTGTCTACGAAAACATGCTGGCGATGTCGAGCAGAATAATTTACTGATTAATAAATGTGAAAGTTACTGACGTACCTGATCGTCTCCGAGTACTGCTGTGGGAAGGGGCGACCCGGGGAAGTCGCTGGCGGGAGTTGTGGGTACACAACCAATGCACTCCAGAAATGTTCCCCACACTTCTAAACACAGCTTCCTGTCGCTTGAGCCTAAATCGACCGATTCATCAAGAAATCAATATATCAATCACTCGACTACTACTTGATGATGCAGAAAAAAGTAAACCCCCTTTTGTTTAGTTCAATAAAAAAAATGCTGTGTTCCTCAAATAAATGCTGTCGTAACGAGGAGAATCTAACTTCTATTTTTATGTATAGCTTGTTTACTTTCATGGAGTATAAATCAATTTGAGAACGCATTTTCGAACGGTCGAAGGACGACGGTGGACAAAGAACGAAAATTGCTATCATCGAATGACCAATTTAATCCAAAGACAAAATTAATTGATTTTCAAACCAGATCGTACAACCGCAATTAAATTGAGAATAAAATTCACCACATGTTTCGACTAAACATACAAACCTCTAAGTGTGGTAAAAAATGAACATTTCTCACAAGTTTGTTGGGCGACTACCTCTTCAGGGAATTTCAGAGGACAGGACTGCCGTAGGCTAGTAAGCTAGTAACTAACAAAAAGGTAAAAGATGAACAAGGTACATGATCGTAGAAAAGAAGAACTACTACTACAGGAAGATGATTCAAACAACCACGATAGCCAAACTGATGACTCTATCAAAGTTATTGTATTCTAATCACTTTATAGTGAACCGCATACAAATTTTTCCTGAACTCATAAAGACATTGAAAAAACAGTCTTTCCAGGTACGAGCATTTCGTTTAATCACCAGCTTTATCAATCCTTATTTTACAAGTTTTATGAGCGTATTAAGTTTTGGTGAAAACTTGAGATACCTTCGATGGTACTCATTCTGCTTAAATATCCTAGTCCTAATTACAATTGCAAATATTGTTAACATAACATTCTGCACGAGCTTCACTTAACAATAACCAATAATCACCTTAATTACACTCAATTGTCGTACACTCCGTTGATAAATATATTATTTAGAGACCATTAGCACAGGACGCCCGAGTTGCCACGGACGCCAACCGAAAACCAAACATCAGTAGTTGACGCGTACTTGCACACACCAAGACGCTTTTCACCTCCGTGGCGATCGCCACGCTCGCGTGACGTGTGCTAGTACGCGTCAACCACTGATATTTTTTTTTTCGGTTTGCCTCCATGGCAACACGGACGTTTCTTGCTTAAGGTAAAACCAACATCGAAAACAAGAGAACAAATACATTCCTTTTCGCTGTGGGAGATTATCTCCTTATAACTAAGAATGAACAATTAATTCTGACCTTCGCACAGCAACCGCAAGGATTCGCTGTACTGCTCCGGAAAGTTATACGTCAGGACCAACGAAAGGTGTCGCAAATGAACCTGCAAAACACAGCGCAAGGAAGTAAAACACGAGTCGAACACATACTCCACAATGTATACGTCACAAAAACAAACCTAGAAACATCATGGGTTAAAGATTATCTTAGTTACTGAAAAGATTTTTTTAATCGTGAACAGATCATGATCACTATTACTGGTAAAAATGTTCTCTCGCTTCCCTTTCAGAGTAAGTGTCGTATAAACAAAAAATTTTTTGAAGACGAGAAAAACGATGGTAGTTATATTTCTTAACCAGAGTACTCTATCATCTCTCATAGAGTGCTGTTCAGAAAAAAAGTCCCGCCAAAAACAGCTGACGGAGGTTCAAAACAAAAAAAGGCTTATACCATTGTTTCCAAACATCAAAAACGTATCTTCTACAAAAATGATATATATAGATTGGATCGCCTCATTGATAACCAACGTTAAAGTTAACATTGTTGAGGTACACTTCCTTTAAAAATGAAAGTGTCAGCAGTGTGTTAAAAAATTGTTCGCAAATTGGTGTCCTAATCTAGTTGTCAAACAAAGGTACTCACCCCTAACACTGCTCTGATGTCACTGGTTGGTTCAAAGCCACAAGAACAAAGCGACTGGAAGACAGCAGACGTTAAGCCCGACCTCTCAATCAAACTACTGCTTGGAGAAGACAACCATTTGTTCATGTCAAACTGAAAAAAAGGTGAGTAATAAGAAAAATTTTCAGTGTAAACCGACATACAACATGATTATCTTTACCATATGCTTTTGTTCAAGGAAAATGGTAAAGAAAGTATCAGTGGTGATCAGCTACAGTCAATTCCAACAATTCGAACCTTCTAGGGAAGCTGAAAAACTTTCGAGTTATCGGGAGTTCGAGTTACCGAGGGAAAACTTGCAGTTGAATCCTGATAACTCGAACCTTTAATTAAGAAATGAAACACAGCTACCGTGTTTGCAGAGGCTAATGCAAATCAAGAGCAGATCAGTGCAAGCACGAGACCGAAGGTCGAGTGTTTGTGCCCTGCTCTTCGTTGTAATCCTAACTATACAACAAAACTAAAAATGGGAAGTCTTTGACTACATGTGCCTAGTGATATGATATGTTGCTCTTAAGATCAAGTTCTTTGAAAATCCACCGAAAGTTGAGCCTGGCTCTACAAGGAAAGTAAGATAAGTTGTTGGCGAAAGAATACGAGAAAAACCCGAGTAAGGGAGCACACACGTATGCACAATAACATGGTGCCTTCGGCTCTACGAGCACTAGGCACAAAAACAGTTCTAACTTTCAGTCAGCAATTTGTCCCGTCTCAAATTTTGTTTCAGGGCATAAAAAGAAAACTCAGACTTTTTTTAAAGTTGTGTTTGAAAGTTTTGTGACGTCAAAACCGTGTTGCAGAGGCTAATGAAACACACTTAAATGACCAATCAGAGCGCGCGTTTTATCGAAATGATTTTTTAAGGGAATCTGAAAAATCTTCAAGTTATCGGAAGATCGAGTTACCGAGAGTAAATTTACTGTAGTTGCTTACAAGGGGAAAATTAACTTTGGCTCCGGATATCGGGAGTTCGAGTTACCAAGAATTCGAATTATCAGGAGTTGTCTGTAGCTTTACCTCTACAAAGACTACCATTATTTAACTGTACGGAAAGGATGACTGATCTTACCTTTGTGAGAAGTGCAAACGTTAAGTCCTTGTCATCCGAACCTAGAACTCTATGATACAAGTTGGTAAACTCCGCTGGGTTGTCATTGGGGCAAAAATGCGGGACGAGAAGTCCTGTAATTGATGTGTGTTCCAAAATTGTTGACAACAGCTGTTCCATTTGGTTTGCATTTGTGGAAATGAATTCCTACAAAGAGAAAAGAAATATTCACGTTATAGGAAAACCCTTTTTTTTATGGTTCTCTCAGCTCTGCACATACAGGAACCATTTTGCCTTACTTACCTAAGCGCTTGCTGCACTACAATTCTTTCTAAGCCTAGTGTTTTGTGAAGTTATATAAAGTTTATCCTTAACTAAACTTGTAAAAGCAAGCTATCAAATTTCATCCTCTCTTATGTTGCAGCAGCAGAACTGTTCTTTGACAAGATATTCCCCATAACATACTAAGAAGTTCTGAACAGCATGTGATAGAAAGTATGAAGTGCCAACTAAACTCGACTTTCCAAAATAAATTTTACAGAAGTGAAAATTTCTTAAACAGAAGCAAGTAGACCTTAACCGCCATCTGGTTAGTCAAGTTGGTAAGGCGCCAGTCTGTCGTGCGGGAAGCTCGGGTTCGATTCCCGGTGCCGGACCTTCACTCAGGGTCTTGAAACAATTGAAAGGAAAGTGATACCTTTGCTCTATTATCTGCAAACGGTTAGGACATTAAACCGAGGGCAGACGTCGAAGGGGACCTCGATTCCTATCGCCTGTTCTCTCTTGACTCCTTGAGTCAAAAAACAAAAATTAAAAAAGGACTTATTTACCTTTCCTAAGATTTCAACACAAGAGGAGAAGAACTGAGTGGTTGGGTTACACCGCAGTACATTGTCATCCATCGCCCCTGCCATCTGGTAGAACATACTGGCACCAGTCTCACATACGAGCTCTGTGAAGATACAACTTAAGTTATCCCGGCCAATAACCTGATACTTAACTTAGCTATATCCTTTCTCGAGCCAATTGGTTCTTTAGGCCTGCGCTTATCTAGGTTTACGTAGTATCAAGCGTGTGAGAGTTTTTGACTTCCCCTGGACCTATCACAGGTTAGTCCCTAAAGGAAGATGTTACTCATTTAAAAAGCTGAGTCGACTGGAACAAGTCGGGTAAAGTGTCTTGCTCAGTGGCACAACAGAGTGGTCCGGCCGGGGCTCGAACTCGACCCTTGGATTACGAGTCCAACACGCTAACCGCTCGACCACTGCCCCGCCAATATAATAAATTGTGAACTAAAATACAACAGAATATTGCTGATTGTGGGTCAGTGTATTTAAACATAATGTGTCCGTCTAAATATATATATAAAGAATGAATAAGCGACCCGTTTCACGCTTCTTTCACTAATCAATTCAGTCTGTCTCCACTATAAAGCAGTTTGCTTTGTTTTCTAAATGACGATCAAAAAAAGACTTTAAACAATCATACGTATAGGTAAATAAAACATTGTTTTACTAAAGTAGAGTAATATCAACCTTGCATGTCATGGTAAAACATAACTTAAGTCTTGAACCAATCGTTTTTGTCATTAGAAACTAAGTTATATTGAAGTTATGAAACTCAGTCTATATGTTTTACCTACTACCTGGCGATCATTAGTGAAACATATTCTTTGCCAATTTTAACGGGTTTTTGAGTTCGATCTTCGGTGTTTCTTCCATGTATGTGCTTGTAGATTTCTTAAAGGTTGCGTCACTTGGTTATAGGGCAATACACCAGACCGATTTTCTTTAGTTCACAAATTTGAAGAACATAGTGACTTGCATATTTGACCTCAATGGCATTAGCTCCATGAAGATTGTTGCAACAAGTAAAAGATTCACAGAACTTGCGCCTTCTCTGTCACCCCACCCCCTCGCCTTTGAGCGTTATATCGTTTGTGGGGCAGTGTGGCAAAAACCGTAAAGCTGCCATTATTTTCGGTATTTTGGATTCAAACTTACCAAGGGTTGCTCTGTTTGGAGGTCCTTTAGCAATCTTTACCAAAGACCTGCGATGATTTTGAAAAAAACTTCAGGTTACAAAGTTAGTACTCTATTTGCATGTACCTAATGTACGATTTCTTTGTAAAGTTTCAAAAGATGGCTCTAAGAAAGAACTTTTGTTGAAGAGTTATCCACAACCCTCAGCCGCACTACCAGCTGAGCTCATTACAGAGACTCACACGGAAAACAGGTCACTTAACTTGGTTCTGTAGATGGAACACCGGGTTTATGTCCTGCTAACTGCTAGGCTCAGTATACCCACACGGTGAATAAATATATGGTGCGATTACAACAGCAAGAAATTAAGGAGGACATTTCTTTAATTTCAGGTTTAGGTGCTTGTCCTTACGTTATGATGCTTTCAATGTAAGCGGCGGATTTACAAAGCTCCATAGAACAGGGCTGGAGGAACTCTTGCACTATCTTGTTGTGTTCTTGTCTGTTGTCCTCAACTTTGCGGGTCGCTACTTCGTTGGATTGCATCGCCATAAACTGTCGGTATAGAGAGAAAGTGAACATGAAGGAGCGTGGAACAATGTAGAGTGCGGTATAAGGAGATGAAAAACTCTTACTAATTGCTTCATAAAAAATAACCAAACATAACAAAGTAAGAAAGTAATGCCAATGAATTCGTTTTTGTCTAAATTAAGCGGTGATGCAAGATTATGTAAGACAGTTTTCCAGTTGAACCCAGGTAACTTGAATCGCAAAGGGAAATTGAAATAACTTCGACTTTTTGGGCTTTCGAATTTTTAGGGCTGAAATTACAGTAAGTATACAAGGCAAACTCAAGGGGTAAATCAGCTCTACTTCGAGTTGACGGGCAATTTCGAGTTACAGGGTTTGAAATATCGGATTTCAACCTGTTGTGAGCTCGAATTGAGGAGGGAACCCTTTGTAGTGGGCCGCAGTCCTTCAAAAGTTTATCTCTTTCAATGATGTTCGAAAGAGTCAAAATAGATCTGGACATTGATTTGGATTCATTGGCTACAAGTGAAATAAAAAGCAAAAGTATCAAAATAAATGATTTAACCTAAAAGCTGTTGACAAAAATATCAAAAACTCATAGATAAATCAAATTTGGGATTTCTTTATATTTTGCCTAGAGAACCTTTGGTGAACTAATATTGGAAATCACACTCAAACTTGCAACTTAGTTTTCGTTTTCACTTTAATGTTTCTTCAATTGATATAGCAGCTGTTACAAACTCCACAGAAGTCATGCTAGTTGATCAAACTTGCAGGCCAGGTAAGAACACGAATGTCAAATGTCAGCCTCAGCTACAGTGTAATGGTGCAAATGGTTATTTGCGCTGTAAAATCGACCAACACTGGCTAGCTAGCAGGTTCACATGATGGGTTTGATTAAAGGCATTGTACATTTTCAAAATAAAGGATACAAGTGATCTACAACAACCACAATAATATCATTTTGAACGAGGAATATCAGTCCTACCCGTAGTGTTAACCGCGCTGGGCCGGTGCACTGGTGACCAAACTTGCTTCGGCAAGGAACATCAACAGTTATCTGAAGCATCAAAATATTTCATTTCATTTAAGGTACATCAAGAGTTATGTGTAACATAAGATTATATTTAATTGACTTCGTTTACAAAAGAAAATATTCACTAAAAGAGAAAACAAGGGTTTATATGGAGGGAGTGATGCAAATTTGAAGTTCAGACAGTTTAGTGTTATTCAGTCCTTCGTTACCTCTCCACCTTCTTCATTAAAGAAGAATTTGAAATGCTTTGGATCAATCCAAATTTCTGGGAAACGCCCTACTTACCTCTCAACTATACCATAAGCAACAGACGAAGACGAAAGGCTAACGCTCGAAACGTCAGCTTTTCCTACCATCTCACGGCGACGATAATTCATTTATCACGTAATACAACAAGTCTATAACATAAGCGAAGCCTTACTATAACCAAAGGAAGGAAATTGTGGGATTAAAAGCTAGACTAAACATTACCAAGCAATTCGTGGCATTAAAGTTCGTTCTATCAAGTCGAGTTGTCAAACAATTCCAAATGTTGATATATCTAAACTTTTTTATATCAACTACTTCTGATAAATCACTATAAGCTTCTGCAGTAACACCCATGTCTTCATTATTCCAAAAAGATCTGTTACTCTCATCAAAGACCGACCACTAAGTTTTACTTGCTAGGGCCTGGCGTCTGGTTGGGCGTTACCTGTTTGTTCTCATTGCTCTTCATCGTTGGAAGCAGTTCAAGGTAGTCGATGTCTAGGGCTACATGGTGACCCACTTGACTGGAGAATTTCCTGTTGACCGGTAGAAACAAGCAAATGTTACTGATAAACAGGAAAGGGGTGTGACACACTTAGCCTACCGCTATCAGTGAGGGCCAGCTTGTTGACTTCTGACTGGTAGTTGCAGTAGCTGTAACTCTGTCAAATTTGCTATTAGTTAAAAACTAAGTGTGGCTGAAATTGTTACAACTGATTTCATGAGGGGCGGTGCAGGGCTCCAAAGGACCTGTGCGTTCAGGATCAGGCTAATTTGATCCAGTGTGAGACTGTATTCATGTTTTGTCAGAAATGTATGTGAAAAGGGGATCAAACAGCTGCAGCAACAGTAATTTATTTTTATCTTCGTCGTTGCCGTTTTCTTTCTCAAGCCCAACTGCTCTACAAACATTTCCTATTTACAGCTTTGCCCAAAATCATTTTTCTGTTTGCAAAACATAAGCGCCAACATTTGTTATTTTGTTTTGTTTTCCGAATCAACATACAACGTCTACGATGCTACTACAACAATGAGTATAACATTTGCAACATCTTCTTATCATTTCTAATTGTACGTTTTACTATCACTTCAGTAACTATAATCATTAATTACAATTACTTTTGTTGTCATCATCACGCCCAAATGATAGCCAACACATGGTTGTACTCTTTAACTAACGTTTGTTAAAGAAAAGTGTTGAAGAAACTAGTTGCTGGAAATAGTGTTACCTTGCATAAGTTACCAACGTTTGCAGATGTCCATACACCGTGTTTAACACTTTTTGTTTGTTGCAGACAAAACTATCTGTTACAGGAGGAACTGGTGCCTGCAATTCTGCCACAGGGGGAGGTGGGAGGGGCGCTTGGTAGCCCTTAATACGTCGGATTATTCTACCGGCTGCAGTTTCTGCCATTCTGCGATCCAAAGATTCTGATTGTCTACGAGAGGAGCTCACTTTCTTGGAACCATAAGCTTTATTCATCCAGAAGTTTGCCGAGTCCCGCAGTTCCCAGTCGAGTTTCTTTACATCTACAAACTCGAGCCAGGGTTGCTAAGAAGCAGAAATGTTGGATTAGGTTGCCGGTAAAAAAATTAGCACATGTGAAATTGAAGTTAGAAAAGGAGATTTCTAAACTGTAACATGAAATTGGCTGCAATTTCGAGGGTCAAATCACTACTCATTCTTGGCAAGTCCAAACGAAAAAGAAAGAAGTTACGGGCTAAAATCTTACGCAGGTCCGTAGTCGGACCCCTCAAAACAGACACCCTTTTAAGACACGGTCATGAAATCTTGTTCCTTGCTGTGCGTTTTCTCAGTCATTTGATGTAGTTTAAGTCTTTATAAGACGGATACCTCTCTAAGACTAAGACTTGAGGCCGTTCCTGAAGGTGTCTGTCTTGGAGAGGTTCGACTGTAATGAGTGTGAGAGTGTGAAAAACCCTGCATTTTCAATTACGAAGACTTGGCTATGATTCGATAAAAGTGCTAGAAATGAGACGATCACTGCAACAAAACACGCATAGTATTCAGGTACCTGTTCTGTTCCCATCAGTTTCTGCAGTCTCTCGGGATCATAAGGCGAAGGAAGGGACGGGAGGTAAAGCTCAGGGTCATGGAGTCGAGGCTCGTCCAACCATAGTGCCAAAGTCTCATAATAGCTGGCACAGTAAGAACATTATTATTACAAAACTGGTTTTACACTTTCTTTTCTACGCTGCACCAAACATGAACAGTGAACGCTAATCTCACACTAAGAATAAAACAACTACTCCCGTGCTTCTGGACGCGGTTCCTCAAAACCCAATTAGTGTCAGCCCAGAGTTAACTTTTTATTCCATGTTCCTGATTTCTACCATCCTGAGCCTTCTAGCAGAAAGTTTTGGCCGGCGGTTGCCATATTGTTTTATTGGTAAATCTGATCAGAATTCTGTAAGCATACCAAAACTTTACATCGTTTGAATTTTGTCTTAATTCAGGGTTACGTTAATCGGGGTTTGAGAAACCAGGTCCAGGAGGATAACTAGACCCTTCTGTCGTACAGAGAACTTCGTACCAGATAATTTAACGAGTGCGATATTAAGGACAGACGATTTTCCATTCTTAAGGTTCAAGCGCGAAGAACGGCCACGAACAACCATATTACATGATTATTGAAAAAGCCCTTTCTTTTCCTCCAACAAACCATGGTGCGAGAATCTACCAACAAATCTTTGTGTATTTGTGTATTCATGTATGTTACAAATGTCTCTCACGTCAGTGCTCTGCTCAACCAGATTTGTGCTCAGGGTCATTTAGCTTGAATTTGTTTCACACAAGCACTCAAGATGATTAAAGTTCGCACGTGACTCTAATTGCACTACTAAAAAACACGTAGGGGTACAGAAGGTTTACTTGCAAACATTGTTCGAAGAGGATGATAAAATTAAGCGCTAGATCCCTTTGCACGCCTTCCTTAAAAGCTAAACTAAAATGCAAGCTGGATGTTGACCTTCTTATCCCGAAATCTTTATTTTTAGAGAGTTATTAGGAGCCTATTAGTAACAATAATAGAACAGACTAGAATAAAAAAAATTAGTAACAACTACGATAAGAAAAACGTATTCTCAAAAGAAAATGGCCACAAGCATACCCGGCAAGCTTTTCGCGAAATGAACACACGTGATCAAACTGTTTACTAATGTCTCTGTCACCATTAGTGATTGAATCACCCTCAGCCCTAACTTCAGCGGCACTTGTTCTATGATGGCCAGCGGTCGCCTGCAATCTGTGCTTCATCTTCTTTAACAGCGTCACGTTAACTGGGCTTTCAAAATATCTAAAACCAACACCTGCTCTTTGGGGAAACCTGTTTACAAAAACATTTAACAATTTATTAGCAAAAACATGATAAGAAAACATGGAAAAAGCATATTCTGTTTTAACCTTATAGTCACTTTTTAGAAGCAGTGGCCGAGCGTTTGGCGTGTTAGAAACGTAATCTTAGGGTAGCGGATTCGAGCCCCGGTTAGACCATTGTGATAAGTCCTTTAAAACGACTTTTTACCCGACTTGTTCTTGTCGATTTAGCTTTATAAATGAGTACCAGCTTCCATAGGAGGCTAACCTGAAATAGATCAGAGTCCTGTCCAGGGGGAGTCAAAGACTTTCATCCGCTTACTACGGAAACCGGATTTGAGCACCCGCCTAATGAGCCAATTGGCTCGAGAAAGGATTTAGCTAGCTCTAGTTTATCCTGTGACTGAACTGTATCAATAATTTACAAAAGTCAAAATTTCCTATATATATCCAGACCCTATCTTATTTCTAAAAGACATCAATCTCTCTTTCTCATGTCTCTCGCTCTCGGAGACGTTGTCATTCGGATTGTAAAGCTGTTAGATTCGCAAAACTGTCGCAAAATAGAAGAGAAGCAAATTCTAGACTCGAAAACGAAGTTAAGAAAAAGAAGCCGGTGAGTTTTTTTCAGGACACCAACGGAAATGGAATCCATGAACTCTGAACCGGGTCAGGGTGTTTCTTGTGGGCTGATTTCAGGTTAAAAACATTTCGTGTGATGATCACCACAATCATCTTCAGTAAATGAATCCAATAAAAACATAGGACAGATCATTGAAATATGACAATTGGTACTTCACATGAACTCTGCATCGGGTCAGGGTGTTTCTTGTGGGCTAATTTCGGGTTTAAAACATTTAGTGTGATGATCACCACAATCATCTTTAGTACATAAATCCAATAAAAACATAAGACAGATCATTGAAACTTGACAACTGATACTTCACCCTGGTTCCGTTGATGGCCTGTCAAGATACAAACAAAAGAATCTCTGCCATATTAGCGGCAACGCCGGATGATCCATGTCAGTAGCCAGCGATTGGTTTGCCCAGCGGTAAATCGCCAGCCTCCACGCCTGAGGTGACCAACTCAACTTCATGCGACTTGTCACTTTCTACAAGACAAGCAACAAGAACCTGAGTCTGAATGATCAGTTTCGACTGAGTCGGGGACAGACTACACCCACCTTTCTTGTGCCGGGCTACACAGGCAAGAAACAACAGGAAAAATAAAAAAAAGAGTAAACTCAGGCTAAACTATGAGGAGGATCTGTAAGTCGAAAATCTCTTACAGCTGTTGCAAAACAGTAGCAAATGTGTTTGTCTCTAGGTTCAACATAGTTGAATTTAAATCAAATCATACAATACGTTCAAGAATCCGACAAATTCTTATGTCATTTATACACTTATTCAACTAGTTTCGCCGCGTTTACGTTGACGTAAAATTGAACTAAGATTCACCGAGAAATACTTTAAAAAACAATGAAACAAAATTTAAAATCTGTTACTTCGGTCTTCGTCAGATAAAAAGAGATCTGGTGGCCGTCTGCTTATAAGATAACTGGCAAGGCATGCCTTGCAGGCCTCGGTCCCAAATATGGGGCAGTTGAACTCTGAACCCGCCGTTTCTATTTAGGAAGGGGGTTTTGGCTCGTTCCGAGAAGGCTTCTTTCATTCCACTTCTCAGCCAGTTTCCCTCTTTGTCTAAAATGAAGGTGCTCTTCATTCCGATTGGATTACCTGTTTCGAAATTAATATGGTTACAAACTGCCGGGTTTTTTAACACACCTTCAACGCTTGATCAATTGTAGCCTTGCTCTTCTTCAACAGTCGCTTGCTCATTTCGGTTCTCAGTCCAGAGTTTACCTCCATCTGATCTTCCATGCATAGCACACAATACGCGTAGTAACTGTAGTCCGGGTCGGGCTATAAAAAGAAAGTCGAGAGGCAGGTTAATAAGCATAAATTGGATAATAATAAGTATGAGGTTCAACACCACACATTTTTAACCGCCGCCTGGTTAGCCTAGTTGGTAAGGTGCCAGTCTTTCGTGCAGGAGGCCCGGGTTCGATTCCCGGTGCCGGACCTTTACTCAGGGTCTTAAAATAACTGAGGAGAAGGTGCTGCCTTTG
>JAOBAT010118257.1:0-13772 GCA_026413305.1 Hydrozoanthus tunicans
CTAAGCCCTCAGTTGTCCTACTTTTCTCCTACTTTTCCCCTCGAAATCCTTCTTTTGTCCTACTTTTAAAAGAATTTGGGTCCTACTTTGCTTGAAAGCCTGAGTATAGGACATCAGTAAAGATGTTTTCTGCTATGTTAATGTAGTAGTTATTATGACTGACAACTGTTTGTTTGACTTTTCTTGGCAGAGCCCCCAACCTGCATGGACTCTCTGCCCACCTTCAAGGTGAGTTCTCAGACAAGGTTTGTTTTCGCTGTCTCTATCAATTTGTACCTAGCATGTGTTTAACTCCCTGTAGTAAAGAGGGAAAGTGGTTGATTTTATCCCCTTCCAAATCCTGCAAAAAGTTGTGAATATACAGTATATATGAGTTTAACAGACTTAAAGATGATAAGCTAAAATTTTGTTACTGCTTCTGAAATGTAACACTTACTGGACATCTCAAAATTGTTATAGAAGTCACTATTAATTATACCATCTTGGGTTAATAATTGCAATTAAAGATAATGATAAATATTCAATATAAAATAGTTTATCTTCCTAATTTATGTTGAGTGAAAAGTTTGCTTGCTCTCAGACAACAGGTGTGGAGTGAAAGTGTTGTTAACTAGTTTGTTGTAAGGTTGCACTTGACACTCTCCTGATATTATGCGATGAATAATGGCAAAGTATGTCACTGGCGTTATAGGGCTTATTATGCCTGTTAGTTATGTAATTTTATTAGGTATCATTACATTTTGCAATTTTTTGGGTAAAGTTTAAACCATGTATTGGTTCATAAATCCAAAACTCTGAAACATTTTTTAAACTAGTACTATTATTCCTTTAAACACACAAGAAGAGTTACATTTTGCATACACAAAGTAATCATCATTTATAACGAGAACACTGCCTGTGGCGGCTCAGTGAAACAAAGGATAATCGGTCAAACAAGACTATGTTGAAAATCGCCATGAAAATCATTTGATAAAAGATTTTATCACATACTTAGTTCGATATTTACATAGTAGATCGGTGAAATACAGAACGTATCAGCCACCCATTCAATCACACGTGGTGATATCAAAAACAGCCAATCAGGACCCGCGATTTCCATATCATCACGTGTGAATGATATGAAACTTTCCCGCCATTGAACAACTTTAAACCATTTTCTGTGTCAGTAAAAATATTAGTTTTGCATTAAACCCAGGCCTCACTTAGTATGTGATAAAAAGAAAATTACATGGCCACTTGGAGATACGAATTTTATCTTCTCGTGTTGAAAATATCTCACTAGTTCGCTGCACTCACTTGTGAGATAATTTTTCAACACTCGAAGATAGAATTCGTATCTCTGTGCAGCCATGTAATATCCTCTATAGATTTAAACAAAGGTTTCTTTATTTTATTGGCAGAAAAAAATAGGGTTTAAGATTTAAGAAAAATATTAATACTTGGCTTTTAATCAAGGTAACTACTCACAGACTGTGTCTGTTACTCACCAGGAGTAAAATTTAATTGCCTTTGTGAGTGATTTACTCATAGGGTGGATCCCTGGTTCGTAAGCTATTTCTTGTTTCTTATTTTGTTAGTTGTAAGAATTATGTGGGATTTTTGTGTGCAAAAACTTGTAAGTTATGCAGTGTTATGTATTTTTGGGTCAATGTCAGAGGGCCTGACTCTGGGGAGGAGGCAGGGCTCGAAGTTAAAAAAATCGTTAGGTCGCATTTTGGCGACCAACTGAAGAAATGTAGTCGCCAGATGCAAATTCTAAGTCGCCAGTTTGTATAATCAAAATAATGTTGGGGTTCCGCTTTTTGAAAATGTTTGATATCGTTCAGCATGGCGTGGGACACACTCGTACAATTTAAATACGAAAACAAAAAAATACATACTTCTACAAAACTATCTTGCCAAGCAAAGACATCCTCTGGAAGCTGTGGCGTGACGATTTCAGAAGCAGACGAACTTATTTCTCTAAAAACTTTCTGCTTGTGCGATTTGGCCCATTCTTTTACGGCGAGCGCAAAGCAAGACAAGATAAGAGGTTTATATAAACGTTAGTGCTTTATTGTACATCTGAATCATGCAATATTCAGGTTGCCAAATTGGCGACTTAACGTCAATATTTAGTCACCAAGGAGAAAAAATTAGTCACATTGGCGACCGTATTGGTCGCAATTTCGAGCCCTGGGAGGGGGGTTGTCTATGTACTTTCCAACCCCTGGTGTTGATGCAAACATTCTGGACAGAAAATTTACCCCAACTGGGAGATGTAATGCATGTTACCCTCAAAATTTTGGAACACTTTCAGCTCATAATGTAGCTATTCATAGAAATCTATTGATTTCACTGAGTTAATAACTAGACATAGAAGTTTGTAGACTTAGTATATATAGTCTCATGCTGGAGTTGCTCTAATAGTAACCAACGAAGTGTTTATATTTTGTTGGTTATATGACTGATACAATTTTACAGCAAGCGATGGGATCAACCAGAAACAAATGCAATGGTCTATAACCAACAGGTAGGCAAAACATTTCTGTGCTTTTATTTCTAAAATCTACTGAACTTAGTTTAATCATAAAACTCGAACCCCCTGTAACTCAAATTCCCTAGTTGACTCAAAGTAAAAGTGATTTTCCTTGGACTTATCTCATTTGTAATTGTTTCCTGTAATTTTAACCCTTATAACTTCAAAACCTCAATAATTCAAAGTATGTTTAACTTCATTTTCCTAGCTAGCTCATTAGTAATTTTTAGTTTTTTGTAATAATTTTTTAGACTGTGTTATAAACTTTCCCATGTATACAGCTTGTTGTTCCTATTTCAACCAATTATTTCTTTTTGCACCTATGCAAGAACTTCTTTACAATGAACCCCTACTAACAATAACTATTAGGTTCAACAAATTCCTGCAACAAAGAACTAATGCTGGAAATGATTCAAACATTGAAGTTTAGAAACAATCAACTTTTTAGCTGATCACAAAACAGGTATCATGATTTCAAAACATATGTACAAGTTTGTGAAAAGTAAGTTTGTGTAATTCTAAATTCAGAGCAAACAACATTCCCTTTTCTTGTTCGTCAGGACAATGTACTTTTCTCAGGCTGTGGAGATAGCAATATTTATGTATGGGACCTGGAGAGTGGAACATGCAAGGTTTGCATATTTCTTAAATCTGTATTTTAAAAAGAAAGAGGTTTTTTATATCCTTGCTGAAAGAATACAGCTCTTAACTAAAGATTCTAGCTCAAATCATTGAAACCTTTGTACACGTTCCAAGCTTAATATTCAATTTTAAAGTTTTCCATTTTTTTTCACTTTAAAAAGTCTAAAAAGGAGCACTTACAGAGGGCACACCATTAGCTTCCATTAAAACTAGTACAGTCGATGGAACTACGTACCAGAATAACTGATCTTAACCTTTACCTTTAAAACAATATGAACGCTTAAAAAATCTTGCCCTCTTTCCTAATTTTTTTTGCAACTTCTGGTGTCATGAATTGATTTTGTGATTTGCTCAAAGCAAGGTTTAGCAAATAATAGAGCGCATTCAGATGAATGAGAGCTTATTTGTGCTATTTTAATCTGTTGCAAGCTGTTTGTATGTGATGCTACCTCCTCAAATGACTGCATTGGACTTTGGCTCTTTGTTAAGATATTCCAGTACCTTTAGCAAGCAGTAACAGTACCAAGCTGTTTCCTGCCCATTCTGCACTTACACTTGATTGTTTAGGAAGACATTCTCAGTCATATAGATCTGTAGCAAGAGAAGGGTGCAGCCTGCATTTCATCTTCACAGTAAAATGTTTCCATTTATGCCACTAATAACAATTGGACTTCACTCTTTCAGAGTACTATCAAAGGCCATTCTGACTACATTCAAAGCCTTGCTCTCAGGCCAAGGTCAAATCAATGTGTGAGTGGTTCAGAAGATGGAACCGTTCGGTTCTGGGGTAAGAGGATCATAGTTTGTAACAAGAAGTAGTACTATGTACATAGTTATAATGTGTTCTTGTACAAAACCAAGCCGCAGAGGTAATACACAGTGAACTTCAAGTAGATATTGCTCGAAGAAAAAAACTGTGCCCAATATTTTTTTTAGGATTCAGGAACAAAGTTGTTAAGGATAAAACAAAACTCAGGCTTTTCAAAACTACACTGTAGCTGACTGGCAGCCGAGTGAGCCGCATCTTTCAGTGATTTAGACGCCTCTAAAAGTTGCAAATTAAACCACTTCCAACTAGCACGGAAGAAAGTCAATTCTTACCCAAAAGTTCTATTAGCTTGCACATGTTAGACGAGAAATATCATGGTTCTGTTGAAGAAGTTATAGTTTTAGTTTATGAAATCGAACACAAATTATAGCACTGTTTATTTCATTTGGTGACTTTAAGGGGAACTGCGATATGGGGCTTGTAAGTTACTACATGCCTCAGGAACCCTTAGTATAACGGGGTTACAGTTGGTATTGCTCCTTTTGAATAATAATCCAGTCGGTTACGTTGAAGCACTGACCTTCTCCTCTGAGACATTTTCAGAACCCTGGGACTGCTCAAAAATTCAAGGAAAAAAATAATTAATGAGTTCATTCATGTCTCTTGTTTAGTTCTGATAAAATAAGTTTGTGCATGCGTTAAAAGAGAAGGAAGTAATAGGGGATATTTACTCATATTACTATTTAAATCTTGTGGTTTATCTTGGCTAGAAGTAGCGGAAAATATTAGAAGATATAAGAACTCTTGCAATTCAAGAACATCCCGTAATCTCTCTATTGTGTATGATTACTTAATTTAGTATAAACCATTCCAAACTATTTTTTTCACGCTCCTGATTGTTAGAAGGACAAAGATGCTTTAGAAAAAAAATTTAATGCTCTCAGTGAACAGTTATTACTTTAATGATTCAACAAAGTGTTTACAGCAGTTTACCGGCACTAACGATCACAAATAAACTACTTTGAAGCGGCTAGACTAGGTTTGTTTCTCTTTTTTTTACTGCCAAATTTTAGATCTGAGAAACACAGCAGCGATGAGCCATAAAATAGAACCACACAAGAATGAGGTGAGATAAATAGTCTTTGAAAATGAAAACGTAAGTTAAAATTGGGCGACTATAACAAGCTGTGGTATATACTTGAATAAGGCATTTCACAACTGATCATGCGCAGTGCGTATATACGACTGTTTTGGCGGACCACAGGTCTTATAAATGTTATGATTTCCGAGATATAAGACTTTTTTTGTCTTTGTATGGTATTTTCATAATGATTTGTAGTGTTTATTGCCCATATTTTTGTCTGGGCATAGAACTCGGTGACACTTGTAAGACTTGTGGCCCGCCAAAACAATCGGATATACACAACTGCGCATGATTGTGAAAATGTCTAACAGACGGTATGAACTTAAGAATGGAACGACAGAAATTTGTACCAACTTCATTTTTCTCTTGATTTTAAAAAGAACCTTAACAGACCAAAATTTGGCAAATGGATTGGATGTGTGGCAGTGGATGCGACAGAAGACTGGATGGTATGTACAAGTTAAAACGTTAAACCCGCAAACTCGTGGTCTCTACTTTTACTAGTTTTAGAACCGTATCCTAAAATCCCACGTTTAAGCCCTGGGCTTTGGATTGGGTTTTGGATGGGCTTGTAAACGGGGGTGGGGTATTATATCCGGAATTACATCCTCTTTGGCAAGTGTATGGGCTTATATCCTGGGAGGGGGATTGGAGGCTTTTTTGTGGGATTTTAGGGAGCCTGTTTTACCAAGGCTTCATCTTTTATCTGTAGGCCACACAACTTGTCTATGTTAGTAATCAAGCAGCTGACTGTTTAATCTTTTTTTCCCTGCATTTATTTTCTTCCGAAAAATTGGTTCTTGAGTGTAGTTTGGAGAAAAAACGAAACGGTCAGAAGTTAAGATTTCCGTATCAGCCCTGCCATGGTAGCTTGCACAATAGTGATAAAGCAAAAGCGACAATACTAATGAAGAAAAAGCGGTTTCCGTATTTACAAAACCTAATTTAATCACGCGGGAGGGTGGAGAACACAAGATAAGCGTAGAAATTCCCGACGCCGGCTTACTTGGCGGGCTGGAGGGCAGATGGAAACCGTGTTTACATACTCTCGTGTAAAACAGGATTTCTACCAATCAGACTGCACGTTCTATTTGGCCAATTATAAAGCTCTTTGTTTCTTATTGTCTCCAGGTGTGTGGCGGGGGTCCCTCGCTATCTGTCTGGCGTTTAAACTCCATGTCATGCATTGGAGTTTTAGACACACCCAATTCTTGTCAGCAAGTTGCGATTTTTCACGAAGATTCTGTAAGTATGAAATGAAAACGACTGATGCTCGCCGGTAAAATTGTGTACTGTAGAGATCAGCTTTTTTGTCGTTGAATGAAGCATTGTTGTTTTATATCTATATTATTATCAAGTTATTGATTAGTAATCAGCCAAAGAGAAAATGATTGCTGTCATTCGATCTTTCTTGCTTATCTCCTTGCTTTCTTAGTTCCTTTCTTCCATTCCTTCTTCCCTTTTTCCTTCCTTCTATCCAACTATTCACCCACCTTTTCTTCTTTCTTTCTACCCTTTCTCCTTTCTATCCGCCCTCACTTGTTTCCCTCACTATCCCTCTCATCCATTTCATCCTCGGCCCTTCCTCTTTTACTTTGTTTCTTTTTTCCGTCCGTCTGAACTTGTAAACGGCCACTTTCTTTGCGATTGCATTGTACTGAAATCTTGTTCCTTTTTCAGCTCATATCCGGAGGATCGGAGCCGTCAGTGTTCCACTGGACAATAAACGGGGATCTGAAATCCAGTGTCCCGTGCACACCGTCCTCTGTGTTTGCTGTTGGAGTAAACACCAACTCTATCCAGAATAAGGTCAGCTTTAGTAATAATAGTAATGATAATAATAATAATAATAACTAGAAGTTTCTGAAAGAAAGGGAAGTGCTGCGACAGTTAGAAACAAGTTTAGTAGCGAGTTTCTAGGCAACGACTTCCTCGTGGCAAAATCGGTCTGAAACTCTCTTTAAAACCTCCTTGAACACTCTTTGAAAGCTGTGGTATCTTATCCCAAGAAACTGATGAATAATCAGTATGCCAAACTTACCAAAATCTGGATAGAAATCCGCAATAATCCACAATAATCCGCAATCCCTAGCTGACCACGAGGTGAGGTGAAGTAAACTGCATTCCAGTCTCTCGCGGCCTTGTCTTTTGAAATCGAGGCTCGAGCGCAAGACACCAAAATTTAAACAGCATATGACCGTACCGCGCATGCTCGGGATCGCAAGAACAAGGAGATTAGTTTCGCTGCTCCTGCGCGCGTTGCAGCAATAATAATAATACTAACGATAATAATAATAATAATAATAATAATAATAATAATAATAATGATGATGATAATGATAATGATGATGTTAATAATAATAATGATAATGACAAACTTAATGGTGATGATGATAGTAATGATAAGAGTTGCAGTCCCTATAAATTCAATTATCTAACTAAATTGATTTTCAAAAGTAAAATCTTTTCTCGCCGTTCATGTTACCTTTTTAGACTTGAAGTAGCAGGAGGTATATGACGTTGCACTGGGCATGAAGCAGAGACAACCTTTTTATCTCAAAAACTTCAATTCTGGCTACAATAGTCGCATTGTTATAGCTTTAATCAATGAATTATTCCCTTGAAATTGTTTGAAATAAAAAAATTTTGACATTTTTTGACAGAAATGAAACTTTAAAAAATCCACATAACTCACTGCTGCTACGTCACAGGTTACCAGTCCCCGGCCTGCTCGGTTAAAAATTACATTCCCTTTTTTTTTTTATTAAAAAAGCATACTTAGACGTGGAAGTTTTCTTTGGTTATTCGAATTTTGAGTTCACAGATGACAACAGTTCTAATCCAAAAAATAAAAATTAAGCTTGGTGGGGTCTTTAATTACGGTCTATCCATGTGACTTAGCTCTTCATCTGTGATAATTATACTAGCTATAAAAATTATGACGACAATGAATAAGATATGGTGCGAAATAGAAATCGAAAGCCGGCATCCTTTGAATATTCTAATATTGAACAATAAAAAGGATATACATGACATCTACAAAATATCTCTTTAAGGTTGAACTATTAAATGTTTAAATGTGTCCTTTAAGAATTTATTGTGTTCTTTGAAATTTCGTAAAGTAATTGGCAGTTTATTAAAGCTTGAGTGCTACTTGACCTTGGCAGGTGCTTCATACCAACGGTGTCAATTCCGAGCGATACTCCTGCACTTAATCGTTGAGCTCTTTCGCGCTTTTCACGCCCAGTTTGTCTTTTAGTTTTTCTTTCATTCTTTCATCTCTTTATATTTCAAAATGACCATTTGGCTTGTTCGGTTTGTATGTATTTTCTTTCCTTTTAATTTTTTTTTTCACGATAAATTTTATTTTATTTTCATGATAAATTTTATTGAGTTCTATGAAACGTTTTTTTTTTTTAGCTTTAATTTGTCTTCGTTCTTTCAGGTTCTGGCTGTTGGAGGTAGCTCTTCAAAGATTGACATTTCAACAAATTTTGGATACAAGGCATTCTCGTTCAGCTTTCAATAAACTGCCTAATAAAATTACTTGTCTCTGAAGGCCTGTGATTTCCCCTTGCTCCATCTGTTACGAAAAAGGCACATAGGCCCTCATGGTCGGTCGAATTCAACCTCGTGTTACTCACACCTCCGCCATATCTCTGCCGTCCGCCCTAAATTAATGTAACAATAGGATAAAACTAACAAATTTTAACATGAGTGGTTTTTTTTTCTTTGTTGTTGTTTTGTTGATTTTTGATATATATTTATAAAGCTAGCGACTCCGCCTCTGGAAAAGTATTTTTATTGGTGGCTGTCAAACATGGCTATTTTGAACCGGGAAGAAGTGATTGTAAACAGCAAACGGACTTGCTCGTTCGTGAAATGATAAAACAAAACTAAAAGAAAAAGATCTATAATCCACCTCATGGGTGATAATAAGTCTTGACAATTATTTTAGTTGTAACCCCTGCTTGTCAATCGCTACTAGATATGTATGCGAACGGTGTGCTGCAGGCCATCTGTCTGCTAGAACGCTTGTTTGTAATTTAGATTATTTTGTGAAAACAGTTTGATACTTCTATGAAAATGACAAAACTATTTTATCATACCTCTTTTTCAAATAGAAAATAATGAATTGCTCACCTGTTTAAAGAGCATATAACGCTAACAACTTTTTTGGGATCAAATCATTTCACATACAATTACTTCTGCATTTCACATACAAAGTACTTCTGCAAAAAGAATTTCGAAAATTGGTAAAATTGTTTTTTACTACAGTGGTTTGAACTAGCAAAATTTTCAGACCTCTTGGTTCACTACCGCGTTTTCGGGGAACTGGGTTTTGACGTCATTCCCGACTCAAAATATTCAGCAAATGAGATCTTTCTCAACACAAAGGAATTGGAATGTACTTCTGAATAAAAAATATCTGATTCATTCGTGTCCATCTCGCTGTGTTTTGATACAAAGATGTCAGGAATGACGTCATAACCCAGTCCCCTTAAAACGCGGTGAGCCAACAATACTTGAACTTCAAATGTGCATAAAAAATCGAGAATAAACGATTTCAAAAATGCTTTTCTTGAACATCCTTAAATTCCAAACACTTTTTTGGATAACAAAAACAATTTTTAGTGTTATAGGTACTTTTAAGTTGCACTCACGCATGCAGGCTTTGATTGGTAACTTTGGAATAGTATTTTTGACATTCCGACAAGTGCCAGTTAACGACACCTCTTGCTTTCTGTATGAACAATATGCACACCACTTACCACCCTGATGGAACAGACCTAACTCGTGGTTAGATCACAATAGCGTTTTCCTGCATTAAATCGAGGCTTGGTGATGAAACTTAGCTGCTACGTTCGGCGTAACAAACATTCGAGTGAATAAACATGATTGAACAGACATTACGAATTATTGCTAAACAGTTGAAATAGGTTCAAAACTCCCGCAATCTCGCATAGCAACTCACCACCAAGCCTCTTTTTGATGCACTTGTGACGTCATCATAAAAAAGGCTTATTGCCAAATAGTCTGTCATTCAAGTTTGCCGTTGATAAACTCAGTTCAGCCCTGCTGTTAGAAATTCTCTTGCTACTTTAAGAACACAAAACAAAAAGCACACCTGGAACTAATACCACGTGACGTCTAAAAACAAACAGTTGCGATGCTGAGCAACTTTACTTGAAAAGTGACTACACTTCATTGTTTTCGTTAACTCAAATTGCTGTAGGTTTGCAGTAAGAGAAAAAACTCTTTATTTTATTGCAAGCATAAGAATAATGTTCGACTTAACCAACAACAATGAATAACGTATCGACACTTGAAACTTTTAACCCGGCGGAGTTTTTTTCTTTCACTAGCTAACACAATTGTCTTATGGATATCAAATGTTATCCAAACCAAGTGTTTTCAGAACAGCGTTTTAACTCTTCCTCGTAATAATCCACGAAACGCGAGGCGGCCATATCATATTGAAAGTTTGTTCACACGCCGCCGGCTATAATAATAACTTCGCGCGAGGTGATTATGGCGGGCATAATATGTCAGCCTCCACCAATCCGAGCATCAGAAACTTATCCCTTGGGCTCTTTTTTTTTTTTTTTTTTTTTTGATAGATTCGGTTAAGCATGCACTTAAGCCAATGAAAGCAGGAATCACTTAAGATTTTTTAAAAGAAATGATCTTAAATTTAATTTTTTAACAATATACTGCATCTTTTTACCAATAACTGAAACTGCTACAGCCTTAGTGGCTTAAGTTAAGAATTTGTATGTAAAAAAGGGTCATGAGTAAGTCTCAACAGCAACTACTATGGTTTTCAGTTTTTTCATGCGAACTTCTTGTGATTCACCTGGCCTAAGTTCTTCGAGCTGGTAACAGAAACTTGCAGTCAAGGCTGTCTTTTTTGGCTCAGAGCAACTATTGGCCGAGCAACCAAAGACGAAACGGTGCAATGATTGAATTTGGAGTTTTTTCGTGTCATGTCTAAACAAATAGAGTAAGGCTCATCTGTTTTTGTCGCTTTTCAGCAATGGAGATTTTTGAGCTGAGCACTTGACAAAGTAGCTGGACTTTCGGGCGAGTATTGATTAACACCGAATATACACATAAGTTAAGTTCTCTCGTTTTATGCTGTCCGCGTTATTAGTTACGTTACTTTGTTTTGAAACTAAAGGGCGAGACCAATATATATCTAAAGTTGGCGCCTATCAAAGTATACCTATCAAGATACTTTTTCCAATTGCAGTTAAGCAGTTATAGATACACCGTGTCTTTAACTCTTTTTTTAATCTTAAAAATTTGAATTTGAATCTGAAACTATACCTCACTGGGTTGAAAAAGTAAAAAAAAGTAATGGAATACAACCAGACGCGTTCATATTTTGTGACACAAGCTTCAGGGTTCCACAAATCGAGAAATCGGCAGAAAACGCCAAACAGATGCCAAGAAAACGAATGGAAATGAAGTGAATTATGTACTCAACAAAACTCAGGATCTTATCGTTGCAAGAAATATAAAAACCTCTTCATTTTACAGGAATTTGTATTGATCAGATAAGACCAAGAGAAAATGTCCCGAAGATGTCAAATGCCATCTCCAAGTTAAAGGAATGAACGGCTTGAGAATCACTGATTTCTTATTCTGTTTTAAAGTGTGCATCGTTCGTTTCTATTGTCACCATAGCAACCAGGTTTACAGTTTTTAGAAAATAGCAAATTTTCTTTTTCTAGTTTATTATTTTGACAGGGAAAAATAAAGTATTGAAAAACTTTTCTAATTTCGGGCCTCAGCACCAATTGCAAAATTGGTTAACCCACTTTAAGCAAAAATACTTTGCTTATCCGATTTCATTTTGTATATATAACCCATTCTCAACTTTTTCCTGACAATCAAATAAACGAAAATATAATGTGTGTTACTACTAGCTCGGGTAAACTGACGGAGGTAGCAAAATTTCCTAAAATAAAATTGGGTAACAAAATATTGACAAGCCAAATGTGTAGAGCTCATAAAAAGATAAATCACGTCTTAACAATGTAAAGTCGTTTTTTGTTCCCTTTAAATTACGTTTCAGTTTGGTTGTTGAATTTGTATCAAAGTGTACTCTTTTAAAACTAAAAAGTTTGGGGAAACGTTCTTAATATAAAGTGCTTTCTTTTCCAGTAGAAATTTATTTTAAAAAAAATTGTACTAAAACATTGTATTTATTCCCACGCCACGATGTCAATGGAAATCATTTTGTACAACATTGAACCGCGTAGCCGAACCGCTTTGAAAATCAAACTGTTTGAGCAGGTATTAAGGGAGTTGAAATGTTCGAGTTTCATGTGTATTGATTCCCATATAAAACAACCTTTTATTAAGTACAAATTTAGATCTGGTTGTCGATTTGTTTTATTTTCTATTAAGTACAAATTTATATCAGTCTGGTTGTCAATTATTTTACATCATTTTTAATATTTGTTTCATTTAAACCAAATTTTGTTCATACGTCTATAGTCAAAGATAAAAACTTTTTAACGAGGTGGAACATTGGTAAAATGAGGTAAAGTAGGCTTTGTTAAGTTATTGAAAAAATTGCTCGTTATTCTAATGGCAATATGGCCAGTTCAGGTATGAATAACGAGCCTCCAAGAACAACTTTGAAAAAAGATTGCATGCCCTTCATTTGGCTGTCTTTTTCAAAGGGTTTGAGGAAAGCACTATTCGTAGCACTTTAATTTACATTCTTTCGTAAAATCCTTGCACCTGCATTTAGCGGCCGGAACAACTCGGAAAGCAGTCCATACAGACACATATGAACAAAATATGGGTTATGCAAATTACAACTGGCTTAACCGATAATTAGGACCTGTAATTAAATTGAAAAAAAAAAAAACGAACAAGGAAACGGAACAAATTTTTAAAAGCAGCTGTTGAAATTCTTATAACATCGAGGGCAAAATTGGCTTCGAGCTTATTGGATAGCAGCGGGGACATTTTTTTCTTAATCCAGGAAAAATTACTTAGCGTTGATTGGTCGCTACGCTAGTATACTTCCGAAAATTTCCGAAGATTTTCTTAAAATTTTAAAAAGTCTCAAAAAAACTTTAGAAAAATTTTCCGGTTTTCGAAAATTTCCGATCGTTTCCGAATACCTCCGAAGATTTTCCAAAAAATTTAAAAAGATCTTGAAAAGCTTTTGAAACAATGTCAAATTTCTTCCGAAGATTTCCGAACGTTTTCAAAGATAACAAAGATTTATTATATCTCCAGCAATTTTCGAAGAAACTTGGGGTGGATGAGTCCAGTTATGCAAAGCTTTCTCGTGGGATAACGCGGAGAATGAAGATATTTTTTACCTCGATGTCATAAACATGTAATGGCCTGGTTTCACGTAAAATTTAAAATTAATATCACTTGTGTTTTCAATCAGTTCTGGAAAAAGTTGAAAACACTCGTGAAACTAATCCTAAGTTTTACTCGGCCCCATGCCATTACCTATATTTGTTTTGCGATGAATGCTCGTGCTTATTACTCTCGTTGCGGATAATTAACAGTTATTCCATTCGCGCTTGTTGGATATGAGATGATTTATAGCCAACTCGGCGCTACGCGTCTCGTCGGCTATTTACTATCTCATATCCAACAAGCGCGAATGGAATAATTGTTTTATTAAATTTGATTAGTTTTCTAAACTCTTCCATACTTAA
>JAOBAT010118268.1:0-13768 GCA_026413305.1 Hydrozoanthus tunicans
AAACTGCCATTCAGTCGAGGAAGTGTCACATTTCTTTAACAGTGTGGAGTACGAAAAAGAGTTTTTGTTGTTTTTTCTGTTATTTGAGCAATTCTGTCCGAAGAGTTTTTCTATACAATAAAACACTTATTCTAAACATACCAAGATTAAAAAGTATCAATGGCATAAAATATTATAGATTAAAGTGTGTATATCGGAATCATAGACAATATTGAAAAAGAAGAAAATTGCCGTTTTATCCGCATTAAAATAATTCTCTTGGTTGCTGAGATATTACGGGTTTTTATTACCAAAGTTGTGACGTCATAGTCGAGAACTCAATGAGATAAATTACAAAATAATAATTACTTCTTGAAATACCAGATCAACGATCCTGAAACTTAGCACAATTGTTTAACTATAACACAAATACAAACACATGTTATAGAGATAAACCGTTGTTTTGTAATTTATCTCATCGGATATATACCCGAATATGACGCTATAACTTTGGCAATTTACATATTTGAGAAACCGTAATATCTTAGTGTAGGCATAGCCGCTTAGTTTTTATACTAAGCAACCAAAATAATTACTTGAATGAAATAGATCGTCGACACTTTTCTTCTTTTTTCAAAAACCTTTCTAACAGACTAAGTTCTATGATTCCGATATATACAAGTTTGCACAAACGATTTCGACAAACACTGTTGAACACCTGAAGATGAAGATGTTTGCCGAAAATACTTGTATAAACCAGTTGAAAGTAGAATATTTTACACCACTGATAGATTTTAACTCTTATTCTGTGTGGCACATTGTAGTTACAAGAACTTAAAAAAGCTCGATTTCAAAGTTTACTGGAAGCAAGATTGCAACTACTAGCAAGGGTGTTATCCTCTCAGTAAAAAAAATTGCGGGCGCTCACTTTTCATTTAATTTTTTTAAAAAAACATAATGCCAAGAAATACGAAAATGAAACAATGTCAAGATTTAAACAGCTAAACATGAGTAGTTTTCATTCTTTACTTTTCCATGAACAAACTCCCAATTGACCCTATAGTTCTGTTGGTTGGAGCGACGTGGATCTGTTTCGTAGGTCGTGGGTTCGAATCCCACCGAGGACAGAATTTTTTTTTCTCTTTCCTTTGTGTGGGTTTATGGGGTTCTTTGTCGATGTTGTAAAACGGCAGAACTTGGATTTTTCCCCATTTCTAGTTGCAAAGCCTTTCTCGAATCTATATGCTGCATTCTCAAGGACTGAACATCATTATGTTACTCAATTAGTTTGCATTTAGAGGCTGGTGCAGCAATTTTGAACAGAGGTTTCGGCAAGACATACGATAAGCCGTGACGGGTTCAAACAACTTTTAGGTTTAAAATAAAACCCAGCTACGCTTCACAAAACGAACCCTGAGCGAACAGTGCACATTTCAGATCGAATCCTCGTTACTTCAAGTAAGGTATCTAAACTCTTTGGCAGTCTGAAAATGTGAGTACAACTAGATGTTTATGTTTCAACACGTTATCATGACAAAACAGAACCCGACGGGTTTGCGCTGAACACTCGCGGGAAGCTCTCCCGGAAGAAGTTCTCAGCACAGAAAGACAGCTGTTTAGTTTGGCTGAGAAAAAAACTTTCCTCACACGCTTACTGCTGACATAAATCGACATTAATCTTTATCCTGCTTAATATTTTAAAAACCTAAGTCATAAAACCACAACAAAATTACGACTCTTAAAAATTTAATTAAACAATGGACATTTTCAAAGTCTACTTGCAAAGACAAAGAAAATAAATGGTCGCTATATAGCTTTTCAACCAGTGGTTTTAAAGTTAGAACACTTTTAGTTTAGGTTAAACCGTTTTTAGCAGGGTAAAATTTACATCCTTGCGATTTCTGGCGTTTAATCTGTGTATAATTAAATGTCTTTCACCAAACTGTAGCGCTCTAAACATACCATAATTTCACAACACTAACCTCCAAACTTTCTACTTGCAACTGCGGCCAGAACTGCTCCCTGCAAATCGATTAGAAACTCTACTTATTAGACAAAACATGGGCAACGGGAGGTTACATTTAATGACGATTTCTTACCACAAGTGAGCACAGTTGACTCACTAGAGGAAGATTAGCAAACAGCGTAACCTCTGGGCAAGAATGAAGGATTAATAGAAGATTTTGCCAGCAATACCCGAAAAAATTGCTGTAACAGGAAGCTTAACTGTACGTGTTTTAATATTGCTGTTAAATTCAAGCGTTCATTTAGTATGTTATTCTAGTCAATCGAATCTGCATAAAACATTTAAGTCTCACTGAGCAGTTAGTTACTCGTTTTAAAAACTCAGCCAAAACATCGTGTAGTGACTCCCAAAACCCACAAACGTAGAGCGACCGTAACATGAAGAATTATAATCAAGCTTTCACTATTTAAACGTCAAAATGGGATATTGCACCACCAGGTGCCTTCAAACGAAAGCGAGGGAAACCCGCTTGTACAGATGTCGTGCGAAGAATCTATTACTAAAAGCAATACCTTACGAACAGTAAACAAACCTCTTGACGCCATTTTTAATACAAGTGTTATTTTTCTTAATAAAATCATCTAAATCTCTCGTATGATAACGAAAGCGGAAGCCAATATTGCCAAAAACATTACGTGACTGTTCATCGTTTGAAAGGGCTGATGTTTTGCCGAAACTGTGCCAATAACTTTCCTTTCTTCTTTCCAAACAAGAGAAAGTGAATCAGCTGCATAGATTGTTCTACCTAAAAATAGCTTTTTAGAAGGTTGGAAAATCGTAAACAACGAATAGACAACGATTGAGTGATAAATAACGGTCATAAAGGGATTTGGCGACAAGCAGGAAGGGAAAGCAAGACTTCGAAAACAGACATACATAAATCGGTATGAGACAAACTACAACAACTAATTTTGAAAATAAATACTATCTTATGTCGTCACTCGACTATACAGAAGTATACATAGGTTGTATAGGCTTCTTAGTTCGAGAGCTGTTTCGAAAGCACTTAAAAAAGGTTCACAAAAATGTCTTATGCAACTTGTTGACAAGTAATTCCACCGCCTAATGTGTGCGGAAGAAGAGAAGCGGTCGAAATCCAGAAATCATTTCCTGGTCTGTTCTTATTCATTCTTATAAGCCTCGTTCATAGAAACAAAAATGGAAAGCTGCCAAGTATACAATTGCATTAACTTGGACGACAAAGAATCAAATGTAGTTTACCGGAAGTTATTATTTCAGTTACTGTTAATTTCTGCTTTGCGCACAAACGCCGCTCCATCTTCAACCCTTAAATAATAATTTTGAATTTCCCCTTAATGCCATTTTTTCAAGGGCCTGAGTAAAACTATATTAAGCGCTAATTGCACGCCTTCCAGCAAAATAATTAGGAATAATCTTGAGCCTTACTTACAACAACTTGGCATCACGCAGGCAGAAATTTTAGTGGCTAACGGTTTAGAATATGTTGACCTTATCTCGTAAAAGATAAAAGCTGTATTTCCGAACTGAACAAAAAACACAGAGTTTAAGTAACAAACCTTGAGCTTGCGTCGGGCATTAAATTTCTTCATTTCATCCACAGATTCTTGAAGATGAAGCTTTCGCGGTACTTCCCTCGTCTGAAATAAAACACAAAACCAATCTCAAAGAGGAAGCGATCTTCACACACAGAAAATGTGATCTGAACCACGGTTTTCGATCTCTACAATAAGTTGGAGATCAGAGGGCACTTTACTGTTGGGTAATATAAAACGCAAGAAAAGCGGTCACGCAAGTTAGAATTTTTCACAAAAATAAAAGTGCTGAAGTAAGTCTATAATCTTTTAATCTTTGAAATTAATGGCCTGTTAAGTTGTTATGTGTATTGATAAAAAAAGCAAATTATACGCCCGGTTTCTTAAAGACATCACACCCCACAAAATAACAGTTTACTTACAGGGTGAAAAATATTTTGAAGAAGCAAACTACAAATGCACTGCTAAACAAACAAAACAAAGTAGATATTTTCTCTCAGCCTTAAGCCAAACTGCCTGATATGAAGGACGTAGAAAACGAAAGTCTATCGTGACTAAAAAAGAAACGGTCGTTTCGTTTCGACACTTGCTGCCTGACAGCTCAATTTATTTTCATAACGCTTCGCACTTGTTTTATGATAATTAAATATGACACGTACTTTCGTTTTATACCATTTCTGCTTCTGTCGAATCGGTGTCAAACAACTAACACGCAGCTGTCAATCTTTTATCGATAAATTCAAAAACACATTTTGCTAACTGCCGTCAAAGACAATGAGTCGAAAATTGCTTTGTTACAATTTTAACACGAACGTGTGATTATGGGGTTGAGGCGGGATGTTCTCCCAGCTAGTTTGACAACATCTGTCTTCTCCTTACATAATTAGGTCATTTGGCATTGACAAAGTGGTAATTCATCAAATAAGGTGAAATAGTGAAGACGAAAAGTGAAATTCTCCCAAACCGATTACTTGAAAAGTATACCTCCTGTTTGGGAGAATTTATTAATACTGACATTTTTCGTGTTTGAGGCTAACAGAATTGAATATTGTTAGGAGGATTTCAACGTCAAATGTTGTTAAATTATTTTTATTTTGTTCTTGTTCAACACATTCGACTAACTTTAGTAAACTGGGAACTGCTCTACTCTTATCATGGTACAACAATTTGAAGTTTTATCAAAGGAACAATATAGCGTCGCGCGTGTTTATATCAAAAAGCGTACGTCGCGAGAAAAAACTCAGCTTCACCTCGTGTTCTCCCAACGCTTTCGAGTGTTTTGCCGCGTCATAGCATATTTCTAAAACTTGGTATATGTACCCACGATGCTGGTTTATTCCTTTTAGAATCTCTTTTTCAAAATCATCATTTTTTTAAATTTTGACCTCTTGCGTGACGTCATTCATATTTTATGTCTATGTCATCATAGCATATTTCTAAAACTTGGTATAAACACCCACGATGCTGGTTTATTCCTTTTAGAATCTCTTTTTCAAAATCATCATTTTTTAAAATTTTGACTTCTTGCGTGACGTCATTCATATTTTATGTCTAGACTTGGAAAATTGTCCTTAGCCAATCAGATCGTGCGTTTTACTGAATCTATTTTCTTATTAAAGATATAGGTGTACAAGTGCCATCTTATCACGTTTCGATTTGAACCGTCGCACGAACACGAGTTATTTTCGGAAACTTTTTCAACGTTCTAATAAAAATAGTTTTTAAAAAGAGTGTAACTAAACAAATTTTGTTAGTTTGTAAGAATTGCGCTTGTGGGAAATGGCAGTGTTGCACGTATGCTAAAGATACAGAGACTGTCAGTAGAATGGCGCGGAGGCCTCGCGGGTCAGATGGAACTAAAGCCTTTACTGAACCCCAAAAATGGTTTAAGCCTGAGTGTTAGCAGCCATGGACAGCTGTTTCAACCTTGTAGGACCTCGTCAGCACGGAACAGCTAGTAAAGGACTCAAAAACCCCACAGAAAGATATAAACAAAATTGTATCCGTTGTCAGGCTTGGGAGACCTGGCTGGTGATAAAAAAACCAGCAGTGATACACATACGTGTGTATATCTAGGGCGTTAACAGGAAAAGGGGTCTTCTGTCGTTTGGCAAAATCTAGTCGATTGAGTGGCGTTGCGCGTGCAATATTTAAAATCCCATGAGACTCAACGCTGGAAATTTTGAAATCCGATTGCATAGACTAACTAACCAGCAAAGTGTTTGGCAATTAAAATTTGCTAATTAATTAGAATTAAGACTTTCAAGACTTGACTGTAACTTAATGAGAAAGCTCATTGACAGGCGATTAATTGGCTTTGTATTCGCTCTTATTTCACGCTATATTTCTATGCTGGTTTGATTTTTTTTTCATTGTCCACACACATAATAGGATAGCACTTCAAATTAAACTCAAATGATAGACTAGAGAGATTGAATAGAGCAAAAATAGTGCCCACACGAAATGTCGTAAGCCGGGTTTTGTAACTGAAAAACGAATTTTTGGCTTTTGCGCAGGCCAATATTATCTGTGCGGGTTTTTTTTTCAAATCTAGTCTTCCCTATTAATTATTCACCCTTTAATTGATCAATCCATTGACAGAGGCATGCTTGAAGTAGTTTGGATCATCTTTTGAAATTTTCGATTCCTCTTAGTTCCACGAGACCCTTTTTCTGTTAGTTGTCTACTAAATCCCTATAGACTCACCCTTAACCACGGGTGGAGGAGTGCATCTTTTGCTGTGACCCGTTCATCCTGGTCAGGTTCAAGCATCATTTTCACAAGATCTTTAGCAGGTTCTGAAATTCCTTCCCACTGCCTTGGACGCATCTGAGATATTATTTTAAAGCATTTAAGTTTCACCTCTACTGCTTTTCGTTACTGACTGAAAGCCTACATACCCTTTCTATGTAATAAATAATAACAAATTAACTACTTGTTTGATATAATAATGTATATGAACATATTATTGCTCAAATATCAAGTTTCAATGTGCTAGAAATATACATGCGAAGAATGTACAAAGGTTCAAAACCTACAACAAAAATCTATTAAGATTTTAAAGAACTATATCAACTTAGTACATACCAGCTCCGCTACATGCGATTTGATTAGTTTAAAAATAGTAGGTGTGAGACAATATTTACCTCCGAAATAGTAGATAATGCCACCCAAACAAAATGGGGGACGGAAGTAGTCGCTTCACGTCCGTTTCGGATCACGATACTGAAAAAGTTTTCTCTGAAAACACAGGAAATTTAAAAAAGCCTAAAGAAACTCACTGCTTTATAATTACGCCACTTACGACATTTTGTAGTTGACAAACTGTCAAAATAGATTTGTTACATATGTTAGGCTGCTCACGCCAGAGCCTCGCCATGTTCAGTGATTAAAGTAGTAAAAGTGTTTTTTTTTCTTAAAAATCCTTTGTTTTCTTGAAAGGAACAGTTGCCTCGCTGGTATATACTAGAACACTTATTCTATTTCAATTTCCTTGGATAGTGGCTTAATGAATATCTATCTCGCGCCTTTGGCGCTCAGTAGATATTCTGCCACTATCCACCTCAACTGAAATAGAATAAGTGTTAATTATTCAACAATCATAATCAGCTAGTATTCTTCAAAACAACATCTCAATTTATTGAATATACAAAACTACTAACATAACTGTTTTTTAATTTCATTTCATTGGTAATCAATATTATCCTGAAAGTTTTAGTTATCCAGTACTTAGTTCAAAAAAGGTTGCACAGGAGAGCCTTCAATACTTGTAATCACTTAGTATCAAAAGTATCAAAGTCATTATGGAAAACAATGTTACTGTTATCGTTACTATTTTTTGTCAACTCAATGTTATGTAATAAATTTATGTCTATATATTTGTGCCAGTCAGGGTACACATTATGGTAAAGAAAAAAGCATTTTAAAAATGCTTTTTACAGAACAAGATTAATTAACAATTATTCCAAGAGCACGCATTGGATATGAGATGGTAAATAGCTGACATGGCGCAAAGCGTCGAGTTGGCTATAAATCATCTCATATCCAACAAGCGTGAATGGAATAATCGTTTTATTAAATTTAATTAGTTTTCTAAACTCTTCCATACTTAAAAATAACAGCTAAATTTTATTCAGAACCTATTTTTTGGCTTTGCAAACACGACAGTCAGTTTCCATTTTATATTCGAGATTGAAAATTTAAAAATCATTGTTATCTTATTCTTGTTATCAGCACTGGGTCATCATCAAATGTTTCCTGAATTGAAACTGTAATGATTTCAAGGGCATAGCCAGGATTCTCAAAAGGGGAGGGGGAGGGGTTCATTCTGTGTCAAAAGGAGATGTTCATGAGATTGTCGCTGCCTGTTGTAGGTGGCTTCTAAAAGCTCACAAAAAAGGGGGGGGTTGACACAAGCACCCCAGCACCCCCCCCCTGGCTACACCCCCTGTGTTTCGGCAGCACACTGTTATTATTCATCAAAGATATGTAGACTAAAAAAGTCTAAACACCCCCTTATTAGGGCTGGCAGTCTGCCGCCAAAGTGTCACAGTCAAATCACGAGACGGTTAGAAAATTTTGTAAATAATTATTTCATCCCCCATGAACAAATTTTTCAATTATTTATTCACTTCTAGTAAATTAAACTAGGGTCCAATTTGTGTCTTGCTTACAGAAGGTTCGCCTTTCTTTATTGACTCATACACCTTGTCCCCAGTCCCATGGAAGGGCAATGTTCCACTGAGAAGAACAAAAAGGATCACTCCTGCAAACATACAAAACATATGTATTTAATGGCCTTGTTTGCTCAACTTGTCTGGGAAAGTATTTATCAAAACTGTTTCGCAGTACAGGTTTACCAAACAGAAAAAAACTTTCCTGGACAGACTGAGCAAATGAGGTTATTTATTAAATGATTTCAGTTTTAGATTAGTAAACCAGAATAAACAGTTATCTCTATGTGCTTGTGTAAACCAGACATCGATATCAGACAAAGAACTTCCCATTCCTGTATGTGAAGTTGTTGGACCAATTTTAAATTCTGCCAATCCACCTGCAAGATTTGGTTACCAGCCCAAGAAATTTGACTTGCAAAGTAAAAACTAGTCTCTTTTTTATATTTTGCCATTTTAGTAACTTCCATTTTCAGTGTATCAATAATTGAAGGGCCTAGTACAAAAACAACATAAGTGACTTTGTATGAAACACTATTTCTCCCAATAGTTTTCAAGAGATAACAGGGATAATGTGGGGAGAATTGAGAACTTCATCAAAAGTCACTTAATATGCGTTTTTGCACTAGACCCTTCAATTCCTGGTATCCCAGTCCCATTCAGAACACACTTTTATCATGTCTTCTCTCGGCTCTTTATGCTTATCATTTATACATGGCTTTATTTTCTGTGAGTGTTTCTACTACCACGATTTTGTTCATTTTTTTTCATTTCAGTCTATTGATAGTCATCATTATCAAAAACGGTTTTTTTCAGAAGCTTCCATTGACAATGTCTAGATGGTAAGAGTAAGATTTACCAGTAAACTAGAAAGCTAGCCAAAACATTGCAATAAAATATATTTGGAGCATTTATGGCTATCCAATTAATTAGAATATAGGGGAAAAAGCACTCACCACACCCCCACATATCAGCTGGTTTGCCATAGGGTTCCCTCTTCACAACCTCCGGAGACATGAAATGAGGGGTCCCTATTCTGCCTGTGAAGTAACAGAAGTTCTTTAGTTTATCTATATACAGCCTACAGTTTAACATAGCAGCTTTACTAGGGACTGCATGCCTCTTCTATTGTTGCATTCCAGCCTGGACAGCCCACCTGTACTTTTCACAGTACAACAATTTTTTATTTATTTAGCCTCTTGGGTAGTCAGAGAAACTAACAGGTTTTACAACCAAAATATTGGACCACGAGGGCCTACAGTTTAACGTCCTAATCTGAGAAGACATGAAGGTCTAACCGTTTGCAGATGTTTGATGAAAGGGAGCATCTTTTCCTCAGTTATTTTTAGACCTTGAGTGAAAGTGGGGCACCAACAATCAAATCCGAGCCACCCGCCTCACAGACTGGAGCCTACCAACTGGGCTAATTCCACTCATAATAAACTCATTGCTTCCCTGAGATATAACAAAATTTAGGGCAACACCTCACTGATTATTTTACAACTATCAACCCAACACATTTATAAATTCTCATAGACAAACTGAAATAATCATGGTAAATCCTTTCTCAAGCCAAAGTGGCTCATTAGGTGTTAAGCAGATGAGAGTCTTTGACTCCCCCTGGACAGGATACTAGTCTATCACAGGTTAGCAGCTCCCAGCAGAACTGGTACTCATTTGTACAGCTGAGCCGACTGGAACAAAGTCAGGTAAAGTGTCTTGTTCAAGTACACAACAAAGTGATCAGACCAGGGCTCGAACTAGTGACCCTACTTAAGTCAAACATGCTAACCACTTGGCCACTGCGCCACTGACAATCATGACCAGTTCATAAATGCACTTACCACTTGTAACCGAGCCATTTTCAGGAAGCTCAATTGCAACACCAAAATCAGCCACCTTCACTGGGGCAGAGTTTTCTTTGTTGGCCAACAATATGTTATGAGGCTGTTAATCAAAGACAACACAAACATTAGCTAGTTGTCTGAAGAAAGAAACAAAAATTTTTTTGTTTGGACATAAAATGCCAGGTTAAAAATTATTTAAAACAAAAGGTAAAAACTTACAAATTTGGAAAAAATAAGAAATTCATAATTTTAACCTGGAAATGAGATAATGCTCAAAATGTTTGTTGTTTTTACCAAACTTATACACTTTCACCTTTTGTTAATACTAATTTTTTGAAAAGACCTTTATCAAAAGGGCAACCCAGGCATTAACTTTGGCAACTAAGAGTATAAAAAATGTTACAAAACTCACCACAGTACAGGTAATCCATTTAAGTTTATAATCTTCACTACTCTTTGGTAGTTGTAAAATCAAACAGGTTTTACAACCCTATTATAGGATTCCGAGGACATAGGGTTTAAAGGGGCAAATTGTCCCGCTATGGGGGTTATAAAGTACTAGTTTACTTCCATGTATTTGAACCCTGAAACAAGCGTGGGCCAGTTCATCATGGTCTACGAGGATTGTGTCTGAGGAAGTTTGTAGTTTCTTTAAAATGATTATCAAAAACACTTATATGGAATCAAACGGTTTTAGTTGAGGAGGTTAAGTTTTACAAAAGATCAGTTTTTCAAGTCATGTATCGATTGAATTGGCTTTTGCAGTTATGATGCATGAACTTGATTGTGTTTTCGAAATTTCTTCAATCAACCAATTATTGTGCAATCAATGACTGTGGTATTTTGGTACAATTTATTGAAATTGAGGAAGTGACCTGTATGTTTTTTGTCTTTTTCTGTAGTTGACTCCAAAGGTGGACCACTTCCATTACAATGCCCATTGTTGCGAGATAGAAGAGGGATCTCAAAGTCATTTTAAATGTTTAGAAAAGAATAAAATAAAATAATCAAAAGAAGTGATAGTGAAGAGGTGAAATGTTGTTGTTCAGATCGATAATGACATTAAAATATAACTTCAGGGTGGACATGATGCAGTCCGACTACCACTCCACGACATAAACTTGATTTCAGGTTAGGCCAACCGGAAATTAAGTTATCTCTCACTAGAACAGGTCTAATCTCCTGAGTTAGGATATGCTCCTTTAACTTCCTTATCCAAGAAGATGCAGTTTGCAGCTGTTAGGGCAAAGGCAGCAAATTTCTGTTATTTGTTTAAGACTCTGGGTGAAAGTCCAGCACCAGGAATTGAGCTCAGACTCCCCTTCAACTGATTTGTGTCTTCAAGGCAGTGGTACAAGTGTCACAGACAGACCCCATTACACACCTCCATCAATTAGAAAATCTAAGAAAGAGTTACTAAAAGCATGCTTTACTCTTTGGTGGAGCTTTGTCTCAAGGTCTGTCACACTTACCTGAATTCTATCAAAACTAGTTTTGTATCTTAATTAAAGCTGCAGTGGGGATATTGTATCTTTACAAACTTCCATAAAAAAACCTCAAACCTTTTTTTTATTGTGGGAGTTTTTGTTGTCAAGAAGAAGCTTATGATAAAAACAAAATTTACATGTTTTAAATGTTAACATGATAAATAGGATATAGAATGCTTACCAGTGTTATAAAATGAGAATACCTACACTTAACAGATAACAAGCATATTTAAAATGTTCCCGTCCTCTAGGGTCATTGCCAAGGTTTTTGAACACTTTAAATACTTTTGTTATCTGTGAAATGTTTTAATTTACTTTGACTTAATGATGGTGTCATGAAGACACCAAAATGTTGTCCAATATGATTCTACTTGCAATTTTCATTTTCAAAACTTAAACATTCTTTAAATAACTCACCTTAAGATCTCTGTGCAGGATATTCAGGTCATGAACATATGACAAAGCTTCCACGACTTGTCGCATGTAATGGCTAAAATACAACATTTCAGTAGAAGTTAGAATTTATACAATGTCTTTTTTTTCTAGTAATGAATCTCTTTTGCTTTTTAGAAAGAAAATAACATTAATTTTGTAAAAGTTTGGTTAAACACAAGAAATTAAAGATGGGTGCTATATATTAAGAAATTCTGTGAGATAAGCATTCAACTGTTTATTTCTAAGATAACAGAATGAAGAAGTCTTGCTTATGATGCTGACACTCTGGAAACCTTGAACAACTTTTTAGGCACAATCACTGAGTCCTAAGTTGGAATTGTTTGTTTTAGGCTAAAGTCTCAAGTTTGCATCTGTGAATATGGGGTCTGGCGACAGGGATGGGGCAGAGGTGGGCTCCAGACACAGATGATTATCTATATATTTATAAATTATAACAAAACAAATGTGCTACCTTACTAATTGCACTGATATAATATTCAAATGCTTGAAAAGTGATCCTTCTGACATAGCAAAATTTGAAAACATAGTATCTGATCTGATACAAATAACACCTTAAAACTATTTTTTGTTGCAACCACATGCAACCTTCTTCAGAGAAAAAACATGAAGTTCTTAGCATGAGTTGAAAAAAGAAAAATTCAATTATTGGTGTTCCTCGATAGTATTCATTTCAGCCTGAAACAACTTGTAATTACCTGGCTACTGCTTCACTGTAAACAAATCCTGCATTCACTCTGTTTACAACTTCAAAGCACAAGTCTGCTCCATCCATACTGGAATGCACAAAAAAAGGGGAACAGTAAGAAGCATAAATTTTTGGCAAATTATATCTCATTGATATAGCCTACATATTGTTATACCTCATTGGTATATCCCACATATATACATTGTTATATCTCATTGGTATATCCCACATATTGTTATATCTCATTAGTATATCCCACATATTGATATATCTCATTGGTTCATCTGACATACTGAACATTATATCTCATTGGTATATCCTGCATATTGTTACATCTAAGTCAATGGTATATCCCACATACTGTTATTCATTAAGTTACTGATCAGAATTGCTGCTAATTTTTTAATTATTTTGATCGAAAAAAAAACCATGCCAAGTTTAAAAATGGGATTTAATTTATGTAACAAAATATTATTACCATAGTTACTGTAACAAAAGTCTTGTAATTGATTTAAAATGGTCTTGGCAAAGATTGACTTTGTGTTTTACATCTAGATTTTTATGGGTTTTGACAATGACAATAGTACTTGGAGCAAAAGTTTTGCATAAATTTATATATTAATTAATATACAAAGTATCTTCAAATTTTTCAATTCTTCTACTTAATGCAGGCTTTTTGAGCCCTTTAATTAATTCATGTAATTTATCTAACCCTTTCAGTCCCAAAGACTACAAAATTGTACAGACTGCATTCCTTTCAGTTTAGCTGGTAAATTCTTTAAATTAATTTGAATTGGGCTTTTGTTGTTTTGAAACTTTTTTAAACAAGGCATCCCTTGCGGACACTCTGTGAGACTTTGAATAGTCAAAAAGAAGGTAATATGGGAAATTGGACATTATAGAAAAAATGACATGTGAAACAGATTAGTAAATCAAGCAGAAATGAGCTAGTTATCAAATCACTTATTAAGTTATATACTACCAGGGACAGCTTCTGACTAGGATGAATGTGAAATAATATTATAAAAATAGGCCCGCAATGCGTGCGTGTAGCTACTGCGTTCTTGTTTCCATAGGTATGTGAATACGGTGCTGTTTAGT
>JAOBAT010118279.1:0-13765 GCA_026413305.1 Hydrozoanthus tunicans
TAAGCATTTGTTAATGTAATTTGAAAGGTAAACTATTGCAAAATTGTTGGATGTATTAAATAACTTTTCAATAAAGTAATCTTTGTTTGCTAGGTTGATATCGAGAATCGAAGTTATTTTCTGAAAGAATGTTTCTCTATAATCTGAGTATAATCTACAAGAAAAGAGCAAATGAGTTTCATTTTCAACTTCGTGTTTGTCACAAAACTCACACAATCTGTTTTCCCGTAGTAGTAGTAGTAGGGTTGCAGTAGTAGTAGTAATTATAGTTATAGTAACTAGTAATACTTAGTAGTTGTAGTTCTAAGTAGTACTAAAAAAAAGACAGGGCACCCTTTCACAGAACATAACAACATCTACACTTTGATTAGGAAGTTATAAAGCAAGTCCAAAGACAACATGCACTGAAATTACCAACTCAGAGCTACAGTGTATACCGTTTTGAGTGATCATTCGAATTGCTCCAGGCTTAAAAGTTCAAACAACAAAATTTTCTGCATATTTTTACTAAAACTACATTATCATGATAATACAGCTGAGACTCTGAAAACAACAGGGTGCTGGATGAAACGACTGAGTGCCAGATGGTGCTATGCCATCTATTTTGATGTGACTTAAGAGAAAAGAACCAAGTGCCAGGGGGGGGGGGTTTAAAAGGGTAGAGATGACTGTCGGTAAAGTCCCAAAAATACCCTAAAAAATACCAAGGGATAAAAAATGTCCCCCCCTTTAAATACTTCTTGGTTTTAAAATTACCCTAAAAAATACCAATTTTCCCTTGATAGCTAGCAGATTGATGAAAAAGTTCCTCATGATACATTCGTCAAAGGACTTTTTTCTTAACTTCTCAACCAGTATGCACGTTTGCTAAAACACGGGACTGCGAGCAGAATAATTTAGCTAACTGAATGCCAGGAAAAACAACAGGGTGCTGTCCCTTTTTGCTTTGGCTTAGTTGGAAAATGGTAGCAGTATTCGAAGCTGCAGTAGCAATCTTTGACTAGCTACTAGCAATAGTTTAATTTCTTCATATTATCGAAAATTTCCTCACCATCATCTCCTCGAAAAGGTAAAAGTCTCTTTAGTGCTTTTCCTGGTAATGCAGGAACGACAATCTGTAGTTGTTAAAACAAACTTGTGAGAAGAAAAAATCATGACAAGTTTTAAAGACCTTTTCCAAAGGTTGTGATATCAATTTTCTAACAATAGTTAAAATAATAAAAATAACAATACAGACAATATTATAACTGTTTATCATCAAAGTTAACAAACATCCAATAAAGAAACAGGACTAAGTTATCAGTAGAACCCATAGGTCTCAACATCTAGATATCAAGTTATAAGTTTTTCAACACTTCATACTTGAAATATGTAAAGCATAATTATTCACATTCAAAACAAGCAAATACAGTTAATATTTGGTTTGTTTTCAAGTATTCTATTCTAGAACTAGCCTGCACCTCTAGCACTGTTAAGTTTTGCTCCTTCCCTTCCCTAAAAATGTGCACAGGTGATCAGGGTCACTTTGCCTGTCTATTTTTTTTCAAACTGAGCAGATATTTCAGTGACGATGTTTAACAACTATTCTTATACTATACATAGTGCCGAGTCAGCTTTAACTTCGAGCATTTTAAATACTTCAAGAAGAACATGATCTTGACCAGGTCTAGTAACCTTGTGTAACTAGCAATATCTGTTCATGTATTGTTACCTATATACTCAAGACATGACTTGTATCAATTGGTATCTACTATGATATATTCTCCACATTAACTATATCCGATAAAATTTCATTACTTACCCACACTTAATAATGCATACAGTAATGGCTGCCAACTTAACATTTTCATGCAGTTTATAGTTGCCAAACTCCACATTTTTTGTTTCAGGAATCAAAAGATGTAACCCTTACCCCAACCCTCACCTTTACTTCTGATCCTAACAGAGATTTTGAGAACTTTTGGTTGTTTGTAAAGTGAGGTTTATCTCTTATATTTTGGTTTTGAAGATCAATAGCTTCATGTGCATAATAAAGTACGGGTGAGTAAGGAAATTTAGCCCTATACCCTCCTATTAAAAGTTTTTGAAAATCCCTGCCTGTAAAATTGGTAAAATGTTGACATATGATCAATATTGAGTAATAACAAAATAATAAAATCATTAAAAACAATAGGCATTACTATACAGAGCAATTTGCAATGCCCCACTTTATACCACCTGTTTAGCAAAAAATAAAACAGTGATAAATATCTTACATGTACCTTACTATCTCTGTCTAGTTCACTTTTTAACCATTCAAAATCACTGTATCTTCTTCGCACTGTTGACTCTTTCAGCTGAAAGACTGGAAGATTCGTCTGAAAACAAAATCATTAAACAAAATTACTAAATACATAGCTAAATCCTTTCTCGAGCCTATTTAAGTGGCTCATAGGGCCGGAGTTTATCTCCGGTTTCTGTAGTTTTAAGCAGATGGACCGGACACAAATCTATCGCAGGTTAGCTCCGAGCAGAACTGAGTCGACTGGAATAAAGTCAGGTAAAGTGTCTTGTTCAAGGGCACAACATAGTAGTCATAGCGTAAGGTCAAAGTTTTACGAGACATTGACAGTTTGGGGATGAACTTAATCTGTCAACTCAGTTGAAAAGATAACAACGTGAAACTGATAGAGTGAAGTGAATTGATGATGCTGGAGCTGCACTTATTCGGCCCAAAGTTTGTCAATGGGAGTTCTTGATATTGAAAGAACTCGCTCCGATCCGACACTCGGCGGATTATACTTATTATAACAAATCGTTCTGGCAATTGCTAGCTTTGATCTAAAACAGTGTTGTACACTTCACTTAAAACTTGTTTATTTGCCTTGTTAGTTTATACGAGTTCTCAGTTAAATATAACCCCTGTTTTGGCCTTAGCGCCACTGTTACTGGCTAGAAACACTACAAGTAGTCCGGAACAAGTGTTGTGGAATTTTAATATTTGTCCTTATAAGAAAGAGCTAAAAACACAAGCAGTGTTTCATCTAGTTTATTCCAGTTATTATTATTGAGGCAAACGTCAAAAAAGCGCGCTGAATGAATGGAGTTGTTCTAAGAACTGAACAAAAACATCTGATGGAAATATACATCCAAACGAACACTTCAATCAATGGTTTGGAGGTATCGGTGACTTAAAACAAATCCATGCCAGCCAGTTTGACAATTTTTGGCTCGCGAATATTAAGTCTCTTTCTTAAAAATTTGAATGCATGTGTATATATTCATTATATAGTAGCGTCAAACAAGTTTACAAGATTACTATAGTTTCAATATTAACTGGAGCTTTAATATATGATTTCCTGTGGGGCCCAAAGATCACATACCCTCATTCGAACTTCATAATCAGTGTAGCGATTCTTTTTCGTCACTCCGTGGGTTTCAGGATTAACGACATCGATTTCTAAGAAGTTTGCTGGGGCTGCATATGCGTCATCAAGAGTTTGTTTTTTCGTATCCAGCCGTTTTGTCTCAGCCCTAGCACCAACTTCCTCCGAACGACCCGCCATCTTCACTATGCAAAACACGAGTAACTCCTACTCCTGCTGCTCCCGAAAGAGTTCGGTGTGCTCAGGGAGCTCAGGTACGAGTATTTATAATGTGCCAATTTTTTGTGGGACATTAAAACATTCAAAATTTGAAGTTTTTTAACTTTATTTTTACTTATATGACTCTTAAATTTACTGGTTACTAAATGTTTTGATAATTCATGATTTTTTTCACGAACTCTGGCAAATGAATAAGATAATATCTTGTCGGGCTTCCTTCGTGAAAGCTTGAAAATGTCCCTAGCGCGGCGAGGGGACTGGGGAAAAGGTTTCGGGTTTATCGTTGTTCATGTTTTGAAGATTACACTGCGGGAGAAATGAGTTTATTGAATTTTGAGTAGCAGTCAATGAATCTAAAAGTTTGCTATTTTAACTGGCGTATAGACCATTAAGTTCGTCTCCTGATTTTCCAAAATGCCGCCAAAGAAAAAGAAAAGCGGAAAAAAGAAGAAAAAGGGCAGCAAGAGTAGCAAAAAAAGTAAAGAACCGCAGATGACGATGGAAGAAGCTATTTTGGCCTACCAGTAAGTAGCTATCTCAAACACGTTTTAAATTTAAATAATTGGAATCTCAACGATTCATTTTTGCTGAAAGTTAAACGTTTAAAAAGGTAAAGATCCCTACATAATTCGGTCGTAAGACGTTACGTTACGTTTATTTATTAACATGTTGGCGTTTATATAGTGACGGTTGCCATGGGCAAGGTTTTGGACCGACGATTGGCTGATCAGTTATAATAATAATAATATAACATATTTTTTTGAAAAAAAGAGACAAAAAATACTTATTTGCTATTGAAATCTTAGTTTTGATATTTATAAGTTCCGTTTTGCATTGTTCCTTTTAAATATCAAGATGATGACTGCATGTTCAAATGAAGCACTTGATTGTTATTTTTGAACATAATTAAACTATAGACAAATTGAACCCCATGCACTTGACATTTATTGAATTTGGATATTCAATGTAAAGCTGAATTGAGAAAAACTGTGCTGGAGGTCTTACATACTGTTAAGTCGTAGCTACACAGTGCAACATTGCATGCAACAGGATAGTTTCACAGTGTAGTCACCTTTGATATCGAAGTAGAAATTGATCCTACTCTTGCAACATTGCATGCATCAGTTTCACCGAGTGGCTACATGAAGGGTTTCAGTTGTGGCAATGTTGCATGCAATGTTGCACCATATAGCCATTGCTTAAGCTAGACTGAGGCCAAAGGCAGAGACCAAGATAAGCATGGCTTTATGGGCTAGCTACTAGACTCAAAAGAAATTATCAGATTTTGTTCATGTAGTACCTAGTCTCCCTTGTAGCTGTTTTGTCGGCTGATTTAACCAATGCTCCTTGCAAGAAGCACTGGTGATGAGTTGAAAAAATGGCAGTGAGGTCTGACACTATATAGTACCCAGCATTAACAAGTTTTACAGGTGATGGCAAAGCATATAATTATTATAGGGGTAAAGGGCACTGGTCATTTTGTTTAGATTATGAAAACCAAGAACTTAACTTTGAACCTGTAATACTGTATACCATTCATGGGTCTAGTGCAAAAACGACAAAAGTAACTTTTGATCAAACTCTCAACTCTCCCTACACTACCTTTTATATTACCAAACCATAACCATCCATTGGGAGAATTTAGTGTTTCATACAAATTAAGTCACTTAGTATGTTTTTTGCCCTTCATTTACATATGCAGAGATAGGCTCAGGTCCTTCTTTAGGGTGCATGTAAGGTGGGGAGAGGGGGTTAAGCTACCATGAATAATAAAAAATGGTTTAGATTTTTTAAGTTTCATGCTGGAGGAACCTTATTTAGCCAATTTAATTTAGTGGGAGTTAGTAACTGCTATGACTTTGATTTATTTATTTTTAACAGGATAGATGTTAAGAGCCGATCAAAAGAAGATCTCATTTATGAACTGAGGGCTTTAAAGGAAAAAAATGAGAGACTGAAATCTAGGGTATGTGATTTCTAGATAGATTGAAAAGATGTACAGTCACTGCGATTACTTCAGTTTGATATCATTAATTTCCTTTTGGTATCATTCGTTTTCTTCATCTCTGTAGAACAAACGGTTGAAAGAGGAGCAATTGCTGCATATCAAGTCTCTCCTTAAACAGGCCAAGGAGAAGGACAAGGAGGTGGAACAGGTTGCTGAGGTTGGGCATGAGCAGGTTGAGAGTGCTCTTCTAAACAAGTTTCACTCCTTAAAGCAAGAGGAACAAGAATTAAAAGGTATCAAATGAATGAAAGTTTTTAATGGGGTTAATGTCCCGCTATGGGAGCCCCAGTTCTAGTCTATTTCAAGTGTGTTGGGTCAGTTCATGTGGAGTACTTTAGATTCACATCTGTGAGAAAGATTTGCAATATTACAATCATGTACTTTTGATTTTTCAACAGTTTTCTACAACCCTTAGCCCTAAATTCTTATCCAGGGTTAATTGTCATGACAACCAATAGGTTTTGTTAAGAGTTAATCCTAGTTTGAAGTTATAGTCAGCTTTCAGAACAAGTAAATACTAACCCCAGATCAATAATTACAAAATTAATATAACTTAAAACAGGGGTCAGTTGTTCAAGAGCCAGTTGACTTAATTAAAACCAAGGTTAACTCTAAACAAGAATAGGCTCAAATGAATGACAGCACCCTTAATTGAGAAAATTAGGCTAAAGATTGCTTTATGTACTCCTGTTAAGAATTTACAGAATTGCTGGAAAAAAAAGAAAATGAAATTGAAGAAGTTGGAAAGGAAGTTAGAAGACGAAGAGAATACAAGGTAGTATTTGATGTATTACAATCTTTGTTTTGATGTCAAAAAACTAAAATTAATTTAAAAAATATATGTTTTTTAAATTTAGTTTTATTTCTTTTTGATACTTTTCTTTGTGATTTTGTTGGTGCAAATTCTGCATATTAAACAAACTGTTAAGAATCATGATATTTTGATTTTAAAGTTTCTTAGTTTCTGATAATTTTCAAACAATTTAGAATTTGTTTACAATAACAAATTTGTATATTTTTATTGTCAAATATCAAAATTTTTAATGCTTTTTACTTAATTAAGTTCTAATTAAGACAGATGTTTTTTCATTATGAAATTTAAAAATACTTCTTATTAATCATAATAATTATAATATTTTTCGGTGTTACAGACCAAAATGGTTATGTCAGACGTGTTGTTTTGAGTTCGTCCTTTTAAAAAAGGATTTTTGTTTGTACAGTGTATGTATATTAGTAGTAACTTTATAATAATAATTATGATTATATACTTGGTTTGCAAAGGACAAAGGTCATCATGAACATGCCAAGCAAATCAAAATCCTTAACCAAGAGTTGCAGGACATGGAAGATTCACACTCAGATATTGCAGGTAAAAAAATATCGAGAATATAATCTTGAGTATTTAGCTTTTATTTTAGATACGAAAACCAGATTTGGCGGTGCAGTGGTGGAGTGGTTTAACACACGTTACACTCGTAATCCTAAGGTTGCAAGTTCATGCCCTGGTCAGACCACTGTGTTGTTTCCTTGAACAAGACATTTTATCTGACTTTATTCCAGTCCACTCAGCTGTATAAATGAGTACCAGTTCTGCTGGGGGGGCTAACCTGTGATAGATTAGTGTCCTGTCCAGTCAAAGACTTTTATCTGCCTAACACTACAGAAATTGGAGACAAGTGCCGGTCCTAGAAGCCGCTTTAGCTTATGATAAGCAGAATTTGAAATGTTTTAAAACTATTAGTACATATATCTTGTAACAATAGCTGATGAAAATAATCTGTTTGTAGGCCACCTTGAAAGAAGCTTGAAAATAGCCAAAGAGGAAATTGAAACGTACACAGAAAACACAATTGCCAAGCAGAAAGACATTGCATCAGAGGTGATGTTGCACAACAAATATCTTTCAGACCAAATGTCATATCATGTAGGACATGAGTTTTCTCGCTTTTACATGTTTCTTGCATAATGCAAGTGTCTTCTTCCTTGGAATCCAGTCGCTTACTTTGAAGGTTTAACCTTCTCCTTTGGGACCTTTTGATAACTGAATGACGGGTCCCTTTTTGTTTTCAGAATGCTGCAGATTCACTGGACAAAGACAGTAGGGCAGAGATTCTTGACAATCGATGGTTAAAGAAAGAAGTGAGTGTGTTTCTGGTTTTTTTACAAGTCATGCGGTTGCTTTGTCGCTTAAGTTGAATTTAATACTTTCAATTTCCACTCCAGCATCTTGATATTCATTGTAACATGTAAGAAAATTGCCGCACTTGTTGCAGAAAAACAGTCAAACAGTTTTTAATGAGCTGTTGTTAAGCAGCACACTAGACTTTGCCAACCTTTGTTCATTTGTGTCGTTTCATATTCTTTTCAGCATAAAAATGACCTCCGCCATTGATCATGTTTTTAACTCGTTAAGTGTTTTAAGAGTGCTTTCTGTCTGTTGCCCTAGGGTGTTAATACCGTTTTATTAGGGACCTTAAAGTCCTTATCAAGCTTATTTTTTTTAAGTTCCAGATGAAAGTAGAACCCTTTAACAATAGTAATTCTCGAAAATTAAACCTTTTCTCGCTGTTCCTTTAGACTTGAAGCGTGCAATGATAACGTAGCAGGAGGCATATGACGTAGCACGAGGCATGAAGCAGAGACAATCTTCTTTATCTCAAAAAACTCAATTCTGGCTATAATAGTCACATTGCTACAACTTTAATCAATGAATTACCCCTTGAAAATGTTTGAAATAAATTCTTTATGACATTTTCTAACAGAAATGAATATTTTTAAACAAAAACCACATAACTCACTGCTGCTACGTCACAGGTTACCAGTCCCCGGCCTGTTCGGTAAAAAATCTACACTCCAATCTTTTTTTGATTAAAAAGTCTACTTAGATGTGGAAATTTTCTTTGGTTATTCGAATTTTGAGTTCACAGATGACAACAGTTTTAATCAGAAAAGTCAAAAATTAAGCTTGATAGGGACTTTAAAATCGCCGAATATATACTGACGACAGTGAACAATAGTAAATACAATAGCCGCACGTCGGAATGCACCGTGCTGATCACCTGCGTGCCGTTTTCTTCATAACTTCTACGTGAAAATCTCAATTTTGGAGTTCTTACGACTATGAAACGATAAACCGAAATTTTTTCAGACAAGTATTCTTTTGTCCTTATGAAGGAAACTATAATCGTTTTCTGTTCACAAAGCATAACTAGAACAAAGAAGAGGGCAAGCAGGCTAGGCATGGTCGAAAATGGTAAACCAGAAAGGTGTTTTTTGTAAGCCGCCATCGTCTATGTTGTCGTTCTCGTTGCCTCTATGCTCCATATTGTACAAAACTCAACTCTGCTTTAATACAATATCATAATGATTTACGCATATATGATTTATTACAAAGATTAGAAAAAAGTTGAAGCGGCTCGTGGTGGAATCTTGAGATACTCTGAAGGCTACTCGTCGTGTTTCTGCGTGAAAAGACAGCTTTGGTTATTTGCAGACGAAAATGAACTGAAAATGATTAACTTAAGATTAAATTAAGATTAATCTTTTTTTTTTTCAAAACAGGTAAAAATCCACCGTCAAGGATGCGAAGAGATGTCCTTTTTGGTGGAAGATCTGGAGAAAAGTAACTTAGAGATAATGAGCGAGTTATTCGACTGCAAGATAGAAGATTTAAAGGTCACGAGGTACTTTGGCCTAGTCGTTGCTTTAATTTTTTTCTGTCATGTTGAGAGTGGTATGTGATAGCGTCGTGACTGCGATTGAGTTTTGCCAGTGTATAACGGGCAGGAATCGTATTTTTAGATAAGTCTATCACGTAAATTTTAGAATGTCAGTAAGACAGAGCTAGAGAAAACAAAACACAACAATTGTTAACTTAACCCTGGAAAACCCTGGATTTTTTAAATGCTTTTAAAGGTGTACCAACCGTGTACCTACTTCCTTGCGAATTGACATTATACGTGTACAAACGAACCTATCCAACTCTAAACTCATGAAACTGATAAGCCTTTTCTCTCTGGACAGCAAACCACCAACTAAAAAATATTAGACTTTTTAATTTAGAACTAACTGAAACCACTAACCGAGTTCTGAAAGAAATACCATAGTGTTTAGTCAGTGAAATCCTAAAGGCAAAGGTTCTTGCTAAATGAAACTTGCTCTTGGTAATCTCTCCGGTTTGACACCAAGCATCGAGTTAAAATCGAAAATGAAGAGTCTCCTGCTCTATGAAATCTGCTCAAAATTTTCCCATTTTCGTTTTTGGGCATCAAAGAAAATTCATGTCTTGCTATTAATTTCATTTTAGGAGATTCTATTTAGCTTGTGTGAAGCATGGGGAAGAATCTGATGAAAGTTCAGACGAGGAGGTAATTGCCGAGGACGGAACTGTTGGGGAATACGAGGAAAAACCCGAAGATGATCATGACTTGGATAATTTCTTTTTACCCGGAGAGGATGCGTTTGAGGTGAGTGCGTAAACGAGTAACGTAGTCGTGTAGAGGCAACGAGTTATTTAAGATTGTAAGGAGATTATTTATAATGGGAAATTTTTCCAAGCGCTGTTCAAATACCCCGAAACAATCCTTCAGAGAACTTTCCCTAGAAAGGAAGTTTGCCCTTTTGCCTCATGGAGACTAATCCCGGTTGAATACCAGATCATAACTTCCTCCCTAAGTGGAATAGTAACTCATAGCCTCCATACCTGTGAGTTTTCAAACCATAACCTTGTTCCCTGTGGAATGCCAACTCATAAGCTACTCTCAGATGCGATTTCAACCAATAACCTTTTTCAAAGTGGGAGACTAAATCATTACGGCCTGCCTTGAGATGTGATTCCAGCTCATAACCTCCTCCCCCGATGGGCTTCCAACTCATATGACTCCCCCCCCCCCCAGTGAAATACTATCTCGTAATCTCCACTGACGATATTCCAACCCATTACCTACGATCCTCTCCCGATGGGATACTAACTGAGTAACCCATAACTTCCTCCCCTAACGAGATTCCAACCCATACCTCCGATCCCCCCCGGTGGGATACAGAGTAAACCATAATCATCTCACTTGATAAGATTACAACCACTCAATAACTTCCTCCCCCAGTGGAATACTAACTAATGACTTCCTCCCCTGATGAGATTCAAACCTATAACCTCATTCCCCCAGTGGAATACTAACTCATAAGCTCCTCCTCGGTGAGATTCCAACCTATATCATCCTCCCCCAGTGGAGTACTAACTCATAAATTCCACCCCTGACGAGATTCCAACCCATAATCACTCTCCCCCTCCCCGGGTGGGATACTAACTCATGTCCTTCTCCCTTGACGAGATTTCAACCCATAACCTCTTCCCCGGCGGGATACCAACTCATAGCCTCCTCCCCTGACGAGATTTCAACCCATAACCTCTTCCCCGGTGAGATAGTGGAGTTTTAGAGTTTACCGCAATGCGGTTCCCCGTTCGCAGTTCGACGTTCAAACGTAATTCGATTTAGATTAGCGGTGGATTAAAGAAGTGCGCCTCCGGCCAACGAAATGGAGCCATTCTAGGTTTATTTTTCCATTTAGAAACACCAAAAAAAAAATCAATCAGTGAAAACAAAAGTAACTCACGGTAACTTTTGATTCTCTAGCAGCGAAGAGCTGTAAATTCGTAATAGTTAAGGCCGCCATTTTGAATCAGCAGTATGAATGGCAGTTGTTTTCAAGATCCAATAGGATTGATGAAATTTAGCATTTCGCTCAAATTTGTACCCCTGTTAATAGATAAAGAATTGCTCCACAAGATTTTTGTATCATTACGTGGGATAAAACAAGAGTCATACCCGAAAAACTTTTAGGTAAATGACATACGTGAAAACCTTCCTCTTCACGTCGAAAACGCGCGTCCAAAACCTCAAACGTGACGCGAAAGACTGGTCACATGACCTCTGGACAGTGGTTTGTGGTTTGCGGTAAACTCGGGTCTAAAGCTCTCTAATAATTCATAACTTCCACCACTGAGGAAATTTCAACCCGTAACCTCTTCCCCGGTGGGATAGTAACTCATAACCTCCACTGCTTACAATTGGGATACTTACTCGGAGCCTCTTCTACTATCATAACCAATGTTGGAGTAGCTCTGTCTTGCATTTTCCTAATCGTTTCAACACTTTGCTACTTTAGGACTCGCCTCGCCTTGGACCTATGGAGCTTCAGCTTTTATCAGTGTCAGGGACTCGCAAACCTATTCACCGGCTGTACGAACCCGAGGGAACCGAACTTGTTGCTCGGGGGAGCCAGGGTGAAGTTGTCAGACCCGAGAACTACGGTTATCCTCAAGAATGGCCGGTCACAAATCAAATGCTGCATTCGTTAGTTACACAAAAGAATTAAGTTTGTCGGTGTAATTACAATATAAATTATGTACAGTTTATTTATTTCAAAATTGCAATAGCTCAAGTCGCAGAGCTTTAAGAAAATTTATATCAGTTTTAAAGAATTCTTAGTTTGTAGTACGCATGTGCAAACAGGGTTTTAACAGGTTCTTATTTTCTTGCAATCTCGTTTCCAGAACCCACGTTCTTGTGGCCTGCGCTAAGGAGCGTGGGGCCTGAGAACGAGCTTGATTTTGCTGTATATAGTCAAATGGCTTTTAAAAGAATTAAAAAGAGCTATTAAGAAAACGCCACGTCTCCTTGTTACATTTGTTTTGTTACTTTTCTAAAATTTAATCAAACGCTGACCTTTCCTTTCATAAAACTTTTATAAATTGTCTTTCGAAAATCCTTAATTAAAGGGAAGTACCGCTTACAAACCATAGAAGTATATTAGGAGAATTTTTTTTCTTTTAAAACACCTGGTATGTTATTAAAGCTAAACAAGAATTTTTTTCGTACAAAGCAGTTTTACAATAAATTGAAAACGTTTACTAAATTTAAGAATATCGAAGAAATGCTATTCTTTTATCCTTTTCATGACTCTTAAGAAAGAAAAACCAAAATGCAATCATATTCTCATATCCAAAAATTTCTCTGTTACACCAATCAGCGGTTGGCGTCATCTCCAGTTAGAGAGGCGCGGCAACCAAGCTAGCGGCCAGGAAATGGAGCCTAGAAGCGAGGCCAGTATACCAGAATCCCTTGCTCGTGTGTCTCAAAACCAAATATCATAAGCTACCCATAAAACGAAAATCGCAGACTTGAAATAGAATTTAGTTTTTTATTTGAATTCTTACTAGATATTGTATTCTTAACACTCGTCTTTTCATTAGTCTCTTACAGTGATAATCTCTCTTTGATATGTCAGAAATAGAAATTCTTAGAATTTCTGACATAAATTACTGCCGGTTTTTCTTAATTTATAAAGCTTCTTAGAACAGGAAAGAGATCTGGCGCGTTATACTTTGCTTTAAATGAGTTCCCGCTGAATAAGCTAATAAAAAAATGTACCGTATTTTCTTGATTAACGGTCTCGGTGTGAGGTGGGGGAAGGGTGTTCGTTTGAATTTAGAAGCTCAGGTAGGTCTCATGCAGGGTGGCTAAAGCAAAAAAAATATTTTTTGGTGGGGAGAAGGGCACAATGGAAATTATAATGTTCAAGAGTTTGTTGTTGGAGAGAGAAAAATTGGGGGAACTCCCCCCCCCCCTCCGGTTCCGCCGCCCATGTCTCTATAAATTAGTGAGCTCAATTGAGAGGAAAGTTTATTCGAGAAAGTACGGAAAATAGTTTTCTTTCAATGCCCTCGGGAGGTTATTTATCTGCAATTTAAGCAGAACTTTGGCAGTGTAGACAAATAAGTTAACCACTCTTGACACCAGTAACTGATACAACCAGGCAGTCCACCATTTAACTTTTAGGACTCTGAAGGTCTCTAGAAAGACGGCTCAGGCATGTTCGGCAGGTATTCTTGCAGTAACGTCAACATCACCGCCTAAAATCAAAACACAGTCGAGGAATTCAACATACTGCCTACAGCAGTTAAAGGAACAGTAAGAACAGTAGTACGGTAACACCAGCATTAACAGTGAAACATATAGATGAGACAATTATATATGATAATATTATTATGATAATGTGCTGACTTTGATTAGGAAGATGAAGGCGATGGTTCGGAGATAATAATAATAATAATAATAATAATAATAATAATTAGCATTTATATAGCGCCTTTCCATAGGTACATGCTCAAAGC